>JZKD02S2004241.1:382967-436077 GCA_000966675.3 Picea glauca | reverse complement strand
GTTGTATACCTTGAGGTGATCAGATGAAGTGATAATATGGGTCTAAATATAGGTGATGAAGGATATAACAATGGCAAGAAGTATGAGTAAAAGGGTACAATATGTGGTCTCAACAACCACTTGACTCATAAATTCCCTCGGCTTGAGGAAGCCAAAAAGTTATTAGCACAACAACGACCTACCGTGTTAAACAACCCTTTTTCACAAGGGAATTTATTTTCTAAATATTTCTCATCCACGAACATTCCTGGGGAAAATGAGGGAGCCCTCACACCTAATACTAAAAACAGAGCCCAAAACATTTATATGATGAAGGCTTAAGTTTATCTGCATACCAGGGCAAATAATTATAGACTGAAAGAATCTGCTGAGAAGGGAAAATAATTCCCCAACCCACTTCATCCTCTTCAAATTGAGAAGACTATGGGAGAAACTATGACTCACATCCCTAAGGGTGAGTTCAAAAAGGCTTATCACAACCTGAATGCAAGGGATGCTAAGGATTACTCTTTCGTGGAGGATTTGGCACAAACTCCTTGTTCAATGTCTGCTCTAGAATTCCTCCAGATTTGCCCCTCATAGAGGAAATAATTTTTGTCTTCCTTGGGAGAATCCGAGACTACGAACTTAGGAATGATTGTTTTTTACCCTACATATTTTAAACCTAGTCTTCCTCACCATGTATCTTTTTAGATAGTAGTGGTGTACGCCATGAAATCATTGACACATAATATTTTTCTATACAGTGCTTGATGAGGGTGCCTCAACTTGCATGATGTCGTTGGCATGTTGTAAGGCCATTAGCTAACCTCAGTTTTCTCCATCGCCCATGTTGCTAACCACATTTGATGATTCATCTTTTAGACCACATGGCGTAATTCCCTCCTTCCCCATGTAGTTGAAGGGAAAAATTGTGTGCGTTGAAGCAAAAGTAGTTCATGAATCTCTCGAATACAATATTTTGTTAGGGAGAAGTTGGATCTACGCTATGACAATGGTTGTATCCACCATTTTTTGGGTCTTATGTTTTACTCATGAAGGTTGGATCATAATCGTTGATCAGTTATCCTTCTCCCATCCTGACCCTTCATCGGGGCCATCCACGGTCATGATGATTGACAACTCCCAACCATGTACTATAAACTTAGGTGACGGATTGTTTCCATCCATAATGGGGACTTTTGATTATCCTCCACCTACTAATGATGTCAAGTTTATTTTGGTCGTTCCCGACCAGCGGAAGGCTGGGATATTTCAAATCGCTTCTTTTAGAATGAGTTACTTTAACGAACCATGGATTTTACCTTCCGCATTGGATTCGATGGAAGGGATAGGTAACCTTGGAAATGATATTCCCTTATCTGCTAGTGAGGTTGCATAAAGTATTATCCAACAAACCTCATCCAACCTTGATCTGGCTCCCCCACAAGAGCTAGATCCTATTCTCAAGCCTATTTCAGCTCAAGACTCTCTCTCCTCTTATGACCCTTTGGAATTAGTATTTCCCTTTGACGAGGAAATTTTGGAGGAAATGACTGGGCAAGACATACCTTGGGATGATATTCACCATAGATCTTATTTCTTACATGATATCAAGAGAATAGAGGCAAGAGAGTTCATTATGACCATGACTGGAGATGCCACTTGTCCTGTTAACCCTATGGCCATGCACAAAATGTATGTCAAGGGAAAAGGGTAAGTATAACAGAAACAATTCCTATCAACATCTATAGAACCCCTTACATCATGTAAAACATATTTATCGGATCAGATTGTTCCCCCAAAGAGATTCATATCTACACTCAACTATTTAAAGATTTTCACGACATCGTTTCTTGGTCTTATGAGGAGATGTCAGGAATTGACCCACATATCATTGAGCATGAGATCACAACTTAACCTGATGTTAATATTGTTCGACAGAAGCTTCACCTAGTCAATCCTCACAAGGTAGTGACAATCAAGGCTGAGGTGGAGAAACTCATCAAGGTTGGTTTCATCTATCTTGTGCAATTGATGGAATGGGTGTCAAACCCTATTCCTGTCCATGTTTGTATTGAATTTCATGACTTGAATAGAGCTTTCTTGAAAGATAATTTTCCAACCCCATTCATTGACCAGATTGTCATTGAATGTTCGGGTTGTGAGATCTTTTCTTTTATGGATGGTTTTTTTGGTTACAACCAAATTCAGATCAATCCTGAGGAACAATATAAAATGACATTTATTTTTCCTTGGGGTACATTCTCATATAGAAAAATTAATTTTGGCCTTAAGGATGTTGGAGCCACTTTTTAGTAGGCCATTCCATTTGCTTTCCACGACCTCTAACACATAGGCAAGGCACATCTTGATGATCGGGCATCACGTTCTCATAAGCGATCTGATCATCCCTACCATTTATGACTTATATTTGAGAAGTGTTGATACTATCAGATTCACTTGAATCCAAATAAGTGTAGAGGTAGTCAAGAAGTGTCACCTGTGCCAGATCTTCTCTTGGAAGATGTGGGAACACCCAACTCCCATGTTCCCAGTTATTTTTGTTGCTCCCTTCACAAAGTGGGGGATTGATTTCACTACATGACACATGGTTTCATCTAGGGGAATTACTATATCATCATAGTAGTAGACTACTTTACTTAGTGGGTTGAAGCTATGCCAACATTCAACAATGACAAGGAAATGACTACACTTTTCATTTTTAACCATATTATAGCCAGGTTCGATATTTCAAAGGAGATTTTCATAGATCATGGCAGTTACTTCCATAAAAATATGATGTCTGATTTAACATCAAAACTAGGGTTTAATAAGGAACATTCGTCACCTTACTACCCATAGGCGAATGGTCAAGTGGAGGCTATTATTAAGTCTCTGAAGACTATTCTTCAATGAAGGATCAATTCGGCCAAGTCAAATTGGCATTTAATGTTATACTCGACACTTTGGGCTTATTTAACCTCTGTTAAGACTGATATCGGTCTCTCTCCTTTCCAACTCATTTATGGGATGGAGGCAGTCTTTCTCATTGAATGCCAGATCCCTTCTCTTAAGTTGGGAGTGGAACTACTGTATGACACTACACCACTTGAGGAGTGTCATTTATATCTCGAGCAGCTCGATGAGCATCGTTGAGATGTAGCCTTGGCCAACAAGGCTCACAAACAACATGTCAAGTGTCAATATGATTGGTCTATCCACCCTCATATTTTCTCCTAAGGAGATATTGTCTTGTTCTGTGACCAAGATAAAGATCCCTTGGGGGTAGGCAAGTTCAAACCCATGTGGTTTGGACCGTTCATTGTTAAGAAGTTTTTAGAAAAGGGTTCCTATCAACTCATTGATTTCGAGGGTAATGCTTTATCGGAGCCTAGAAATGGGCTCTACCTTAAGAATTATTACACTTATATCGGTCACCTGAGCGTGATTTATTGTATATAATGTATATTTTTACTTAAACAAGTATTGTCTTTTTGTTTTATAGACATGTAGTTTATTGTGTTTCTTTTCACTGTGGAAAATGTCAAGTGAATCTGAGGTCTGTGTTGGGTTTGTAGACTATGATAGCCAACACACTCGGAGGCTTGCTTCTGCATCTTGGGTGATCTTTACACCTTTTGGTCAATTGATGTCTTCTGAAGGTATTTTTCTAAGCGAAGAAATCAATAATGTTTCCAACTACAGTGCCATAATAGAATTACTACGTGATGCCTTGTCACATGGTATTTCTCACCTCTAGGTTTATCTAGATGCTCTTCTGGTCATACCTCATTTAAATGTAGTATACCATGTCTATGATCCCACCCTTCACTGACGATTCCTTAGGGCACGTCTCTTAGAACGCTATTTTGAGTACATTATTTATATTCATGTTGCTAGGAGATCTAATCAACTAATTGATACATTGGCTAATCAAGTATTATATTGGCATATTCCTCAGACATAAAAGTAAAATCACACACATACACGCACATGTAAATACATATCTACAAAATGTTTATCCATAAAGAAAAATATGTATATATATTATAATGTGTCCAAAAAATAATGTCATAAGTAGAAAAGTGGGCCATAAAGCCTCAAATAGAGCCAGTATACATCACCGGGCTCAAGCCCTCACTATATAATAAAGTACAAAATGTGCCCTCATCACATATGTGGTCCAATATTAAGTATGGCCTAGGCCTGATGGCCCTAGTGTAATAAACGACAATGTTCGCAAGACGCCGGAATAACTGAGCCCAAGTCCTAGGTGCCCCTACAACATGTTGTTTCTTGGTTGGGGGGAGATGCTCTATCTTTGCCATCGACACTGCACAAGTGAGAGCTTCCAGGTTCCTCTCTACTAGTCATAGTACTCTCCCAGCCTCTCCAGTTGGTGGTCCTCCTATAGCTACTGGTCCACCTGCTGTTGCTGGCCTGACATATACTCGAGGATGATGCATGGTCCGAGAAAATTCATTCGGTCTCACTGGTCCAAAATCTACATATGACAGATCATTGAGTTAGTACTTTGACATTACCATAAAAAGGATAACATTCAAAATTATAAAAAAAATTATAAAAATAAACTCAAAATGTGTTTACCTATCTCTCTATTCTCCTCGCTAGGGGGCATGGGAATATCATGATCCCTCAGGAAAATGATCCCTGCATAGGGGTAGTCCTCGATCACAGGAATCTGATGGACCCACTAGTAAAATATTTTATCATAAAAGGCCTCCTATACTCTCCACACACCTTGTTGAGGTAATAGAGCCTCCCACTTGCACAATATCGGGAAGGAGGAAATATGGTCTCGTATCGTCTCCCTTGGGCTAAGGCTTGGAACTCTCTAGAAAAAGAAAGTGCACAGTATGGTCCCGAACCTGAAGTTTTTGTTCGTTCTTCTTCGACAATCGATCAATTGTTTTTTCATGTATGTGAGCATGGTAGTGCTCCAGTAAAAAATAATTCCATCTAGACATTGAGTTTCACAACGCATCTATGCACATGAAGCCTAATGAAGTGTTATGGATCCCATGATCCACCGAATCATATAGAGTACTATCCAAATATTGAGGCTTGTGGTCTTGTGAATTGACAACTGAGATCCTACTTTCTTAGTGCCAACCTCACAATACATCCCAATATAATCCTCTATGTTATGTTGTCCTGGAGGAAAGGTCCTCAAGTTGACTGGTTCCCCCCTCCTAGAGAGGTTGATCAAAAAGTAAATATCCTTTGTCATGAGAGTCAGTGATTGGCCCTCTATCATGAAGGCCACTGCATATGAATGTCAATACTCTATCAAGTGGTTCAATATCCTAGGTTGTGCCCTCATGAATGGACACTGAAAAAATTTCCACATACCGCACTGCTTAAGCATGGAAATGACCCCTGTATCCTCCTCTACCAAGACATATAACTCTTCATGTTCCCTTTCTCACCAATGAGCATACATCCTGTTGCAAAAAATTTGTGAGGTTAGCCCCTTATTTCATATTTTTTAAAATATAAAAGAGGTGTATGTGAGTTGCCTTTAAGACATTTGTGTATGTACGTGGGCTAAGTTTTACTTTGATCACGTACATACGCATGCTGGGCATGGATAGCTGGGTACATGTAGGCCCGACCCTTTTACAAGGGTGCACAACCTCCAAGCAATAAATTAAACAAAAAATAATGAATGAAAAGGAAAGGAGAGGTCATTTGTACTTGGTTCAGGTTTGAAGATCTTTTGTCCATCGTAGCTCCTCAAATTAGTGTTTTGAAGAAGAGATTTTTTTTACATTTTTGGTTATTTTCCAAATTGAAATGGTTAAAATGAGTTGTCCACCTCTATTTATAGACCTTTTTGGCCCTTTTTTCCCCAGTTTGGTCCTCTTTTTCCCTTTTCTTGGCTCGGTGGGTACGTAAGTTTCTTTTTGAGAGATCTTTGGGTCATTCTAATGTACTTGTTATTTTGGTTTGTTTTTTTCATGAGAGGGGTGACACTCATATCATCTCGTGGTAAAATTTGTTTTTCGACATTTTCATATAGGTTAGGTTCTCAGCACCTTTCATTTTTCATATTGTTGATTTTTTTGCTTTTCCATAGGATCGACCCCACCGAAGTGCGATACATAACCTTCTATGCTGCCTTAGAAGTGTCGTAATTATGTGGTAGATCCTTCCTCTACATGAACTCCCTAGGTAGATCCTTTTCTTCATTTTGGAATCCATGCTATGATTTTTCTCCATAAGCTTGGGAGTCTTTTAAGTCTCACCATGATTATATATTGAAGCCCCATTATTCTTCATCTTTTTTGGCTCATACCCGAGAGACTCCCTGTGAGCATGGTTTATTGTCTTTTAGGCTCACTTAAACTTTGAAAGAAACATCTAACAAGAGCTTATTTATTATTTTCGGTCTCATTTAGATTACTTAAGAAAAAAGTCCCCCATGGAGTCTTCTTTAATCCCTTTTCATACTCTCTAAAATTGAAAATATTGCCCAATGATCTTGTTTCCCTTCATGCTCGTCAAACTAAAATTTGAAGGCACATCTATCTGTCGGTAGCTGACCCCGTTTTCAATATAGATGATTAATTTACCAATAAAGGTATGCCCTAGAAGATTTGGTTCTCTAGGAGAGTATTCTCAGGTGTAATTTTAACCCTTTTTTGGGTCTGAGGAACTAAATTTTCGAAAAAGGGCCATTCTCCTTGGTTTTAGTTTATCTCTTTTTCGGGCCTTGGAAATTATATACGAAAAATGACCCCCCCTCGGATTCCATCGTTAATCTCTTTTCAAACTCCCTAGATATGAAAATATCACCGAGTGATCTTGTTCCTTTCACACTTGTTAATTGGTCCAGAAGGAATATCTATTTGGCATAAGTTTAACCCTTTTTTCTAGACAATAGATTATCCAGGAAAAAGTTACGCCTCGGGAGACATATCTTGCTGGGAGAGTTCTCCTAAGTTATATTTTATACCTTTTCGGGCTAAGGAGACTAAACTTAGAAAAATATTGTGATTCCATAGTTAAGCTCTTTTCAAACTCCTTAAAATTGAAAAGATAGTCGAGTGATCTTGTCTCTATCACACTCGTTAAAATGGTTTTGAAGAGATGTCCTTTCAATATAAGTTTAACCCTTTCTAAAACCGACAGGACTAATTACGAAAAAGGAACTCTCTAGAGTCTTCTTTTGGTGTTTTTTAGATTCTCTAAACATGAAAGAACACTGTGCTTACCTTCTCTCGGATCATAAAAATTCACATGGAAGGAGTCTTATTGTGTCATACCTAATCGCATCGCATGTCTCATCCTTGTGTCTTTGGCCTAATGTTGGTTTCATGTTGCTATTAAATGAACCTTCAAAGAATTCCTTAAATACAAGCCTTGCATCACATTTTCCCTCGCGATCTGACACCTTGACCCATGGAGAAATTTTCCCAAGTGTCCTTATCCTACACATGTCTCCTTGCACTGAGCATCAGTATGTTCCATGTGCTTGGAACTAGTTTTCTTTCTCATGACACTCATTCCTCCTTTATAATGTAACATTATTTTATTCCTTTTCAAGCTCGTTAAGATTTGAAAAAGACAAAAAAAAAATCAAATATTCCAAAAAGAAGGGACGGGATATACATTCTCTTTTATCGACAGCAAGATAGTCTCCCTTGGAAAAAGCACATCCTTTTGTTTGTTCGCCAAGATTTGGGATCTATTATCACTTTAGGAATTTGTTCTCATTACATAGAGTTGTGTCCTCCTCCATTTGGTTACTCTTCCAAACATATGGAGAGTTTGTGATGCCTCCTGTATCACATACGTATGTCAAATATATGATGCCTGAGTCTCATCATTTTTTTGTGCTTTTGTCCAAAGAAAGTTTTATCCAACCTGAGTCCGCAATTATGCAGTTATCTCTTGAATTTCATGAGTCGACCATCCTCAAAGTCCAATCAAGTTCAGATTCAAAATCAATGACGTTATATGCTTGATGATCGAGATCCTCTAGTATTTCCCCGATGACATGTCAAAGACCTTAAAGTAGTGATTCCTACACTCCTATTATACTCCTACCTGATCTTTTCAAGATCTTGAAGATGTTTCTCAACATATGAATTCCTCAACTCCAGCCAGAGGCATTGATTCTTCTTGAAGATGCATATTATATTGTACTTGTATATCTTCAAATGATTTTGAGATGTAAATCTGTTGTGTATTGTTCGCGGCTACACTCTATATAGACATTTCTATTTTTTCTAGTAGTCATATATGACATGGATCTACAATGTACTTGATTTTCAACCATTCTTAGTTCATCGCGAGCGCAGGTATTCCCACCTTAGAGAGATTATCATTATTTTGTAGATGGCATGCTCATGAATACTCGTCTCGGGTTCACTCAACTCTATGCCTTCCCACTGTGTAAAGACGTTGTAATGTATTTCGGCCATTAGTTTCTCTTCTAACCTCACACATTAGGGGGCATCTATTATACTCAAAAAATTCCTTATATGTGCATACAAGACATTGGCCCTCGCATTTTCATACTTTTCCAAAATACTGTTGAGGCTTCTTTTTAAAAAAAAGATTTTTTGGAGAGTGTATGTGCCCTGTTGAACTAATAGCCCGCATACACATGTGTGTTGCATGCTAGTTATCTTGTGTACACACACATGTTGCATGCTATATAGCCTGTGTTTACCTCCAAAAGTTGCAAAAAATATAAAATTGCATAGAATTCAACAGAGTTTACAGGCTATGGAGGGTTTCCTAACCATTTTACCCCTTGTATGCCATCCCCAAACCGAATAACCATATTTTTCTCATATAAAAAGAGGTATTGGGAGTCATTTATGAAAATAATTAAGAGAATAAAAAAACTATACCAAAATCCATTCCCTTTCTTAGTCCAATATTTGTATCCCATTATGAGTTTTAGCCTCATCCTTCCCCTCCATCCATTCTCCTTATGAAACCCTTCCTCCTTCCCTTGGTGATATGTTGGTTGCGAGAAGATAATGTGGGATTGATGCACTTGGAGCCACGACAGAGGAGCTCGAACTTGGTTCATGGAGCGGTTTTCAACAAAGGTTGTAATCATTTTTGTCTTACAATTGAATAAAAGAGTTCATCCTTTTTCCAAAACCCTATTTTTACGTTATTTTGTTCATTTGCACATTTATATATATGTCTAAAATTTTAAAGTGATAAGTAGAGATTGCATATGTTTTTTCATTGTATCCCTAATCTTTTACAGGTCAGCTTTGGGAGGAGATTCATTATCTAGGAGGGGGAAACAAGTGAAAGAGGTCTAAACCAACCGCAAGGACTAAAGGTTCACTCATTAACTCTCTTTCTTTTCTCTCTCGTCATTGTTTCTAGATGGTTTTGGGGTAGTTTAAGGGTAGAACAGTCTTTTAAGGGAGTTAGTGCAATGTATTTACCTTAGACCTAGTATAGGGGGGTTTTCCCCATAGTGGGATGTTATCGCTCTGCCTATTCCTTAGACCCAATTTAGGGGGATTTTCCCCGTAGCAGAATTGGAGACTCCACTGGGGAATCTCTCTAGTGTCTTAGTGAGAGATTTTGGTTTGATTTGATTTTTTCAGTTTCTTTTTGAGTTTTCTAAGTTTACTGAGTCAGTTAGGGTCTATGGTCGCCTTCCAGGTTCCTACGAGCCTTCCCTTCCTAGTTGTCTATCCAAACCTTTTTTATTTTTTTGAAAATTTGTAGAGGTGTACATGCCCTATCCTCTGTATAGCACATGTACATACATGGTTTGCATAGTATACAGTGTTAGCACTTGGTAAATTTCCTAGAGGTTGACGAAAGAAGAAATTTACAAAGGTAACTTTATCAAACCACTTTTGAAGCTGGGATCTAGCCCTTCCAACTTCAAAGAGGGATCTCTATGTATAATTTAGATATGTTTCGAATTTTAGATATTAGGCTAGGTAAAGAGATCAGTTGGTTCTGTTGATGTAGTGTTTGTTGAGTTGGTTGATATAGTCTAAACATCCATTGGGCTATGGGGTCTGCGTTTTAATAAAGTGTGAAATCTGAACCAAAAACGTAAAGGAAAAACTTCCACAGGGTGAGATAATATAATCACTGGATCTTTTAATAGCATAAATGATGGATAGCAGAAAAGATGAGAAAGATAATTTCAACAAAGAAGCAATTAAGAATTTGTTTATTGAGAATACCAGAAGATAAACACTTAAATCTTTCGAGTCAGAAACAGGGTATACGAGATAAATCCTGCAACATTCATTACTCTTAAAGATTAGATTTAGAAAACAATATGAGAACAAAGCGAGAATAACATTCAACTTAGAAGGAAAACATCACCAATGAATACATGCAAGAATCCTGTAAAAGTGCCTCCTTTTATTAATGGAAGATCTTTTCAAAAATGTTACAGACTGATAGCATCAGGGTGCGAAGATCAACCACCCCCAATACCTCGAAAAGTGAAGTATTTATAACTCAAATTACAAACGTTCCTATCATAAATGACCAGAATGTGCTAAATCTATTTTTATCCTAACAAACTTAACAAATCTCAAAAATCTAGGAACTGCTCAATGATGTGTTGTAACTGCATGCTGATTTCTGGGTAGGCCGTTGGCGAGGTTTCTGCACAACCTCTTCTGACTGGACAAATGAATGGACTGGGACAATTCATCTGCTAATTGATCAGATCACAGAGTTCCTCCCATCTAAGATGACTGGGCACATTGACTTTGAGCAGCCTTCGATACACTTCGTCCATGTTTGTGTACTTGGCAAATGTAGGCTTGGTGAGGAAAATGTATCGAATCTCATGTTGGATGTTAATGTCCCACTAAAGGGCATCCAGAAATGCTTTGCCAGTGATGTTCCCTTGGATCCCTACAAACTTTGAGCTGTCCTTAGACACCTCATCCAATCTCTTCTTGTAATCTGGGAGTGTCATCAATTTATCATTAATTACCTTCAGACCAGGTAAACTTTTCTTCTGGAGAGCCTCAATCATACTGAAGAATCTTTGTACCCCTAGGTCCATGTCCTGAACCTTTTCTTCTAGCTGCAACATTAATCCTCTCTTAGTCAGAACCCTTTTGACCTCAAGGATGGTCTCTGTTTTATCTTCAATCTTCAACTCTTCTAGCTCTTCCCTGGTCTTAGAATTGAGGAACTTGATGATCTCATTTGCCTGTGTTGGCATGTCTCCCAATTCTACTCTGATCTTCTAAATGGCCTGTTTTCTCCTTTGGACCAATTCATTCTGCTCAAACATGATATGGATCATGGGCCATATCTCATTCATGGACTTAGTGATGTATGCCCATACACTCTCTTTAACCTTAGCTAAAGTCTTTCCTGCCATTGTTTGTTTCTGGAGCTGCTGAAGTTCCTGTTTGAGTTGCTTTGTTACCTACTTTTCCTTGGAGAGGCTGGTCTGGAAGGAAGACTTGAGTTCCTACAGGTTCTCAATCTCCTTTTTCAGCCTGCCGATTTCTGTTTCCTGCAGGTTCATCTTTTCCATGGACTCAGACAATTCAGCTGTCTTCTCCTGGGATGTCAATGGAGTCGTTGATGGGACTGTTGTCACTGATGTCGTGCTCACTCCTGAATTTGGAATAGCACTCAATGGAATGACTTCCATTGGCTTCAACTTCTCTTTCTCTTTTAGCAACTTCTCCATCTCAGCTTCCATCTCTTTTAGCTGTGCATTCTGCTCCATGAGCAGTTTGAGAATTTCATCCTTCTCGCCCTCTTTCTCTGCTATCTCCTTCGCCTGTGAATCCTCTGTGGGAGGGATTTTCAGTTGCTTCCTCAAGGATGCTATGTTATCATTTTTCTTCTTTATCATTTCCTCGGCTTCCTTCACATTTGAAGGATCGTAGCCGATCTTGAGGACCATCTCCTCCAAGGTCTTGATCCTATTGTCCTTTGCAAAGGACGATATCTTCTCCAACTTGAGTTGTGTTTGAACATTGTTCAAGGACACCTGCAATTTGGCTGCAGACGTGGAAGCATGTGCCAACATATAGAACACCATTTCCCATGTCTGCTTGTGCAGATCCATCTAATCGGCTGGGTGCACGTCCTTCGTCTGGAATTCAAAGGTGGCCCTCTTGTAGTCAGTGATCGCCTTGGGGTCTGGAACCTGTGCCTCGAGGAATGCCATATGCATTCTTCCCTTCTCGGTGTCGAATGCTGACAGTAGCCTATGTTGCGCAGTCGATGTCTGCTTCCAGAATTGAGTGCAAGTACTGATGGTTAGGGTCTGGTTCCTTTTCTTTATCAGCTCATACTTTTCAAAAATGCTCAGCTTGGGACCAGTCTTGCCTGACTGAGTGCTCAAATGTGAGTCTGTGGTTTTCTTCGGCAATGCTGGGGTGATGTCCTTATAGAGGCTCGAACCAAAGGGTGGAATAACAGACTTAGTCATTGTGGTAGGCAGGGCTTCTTTTTCTCCAGCCTGGCCAGGAGCTGAAACTGTCTTGGGCCTCTTAGTGTGCAGCTGGAAATCTTCGGACGATACCTCCATGACAGGTGGAGATAAATCTTGTCGAGGCCTTTTTTCCTTTGGAACTTGTGGTGTTGTTGTTTGAGACACCATGGCCGGGGGATCCTGCCCTTCTACTTCCATCAATGTGTTAGGCTCCCAGGCTGTTTGATTGGTGAACTTCTCAATTTCAGGTTTGGACACATGAACATATGGGATGTTCTTGTTCTTCACCCTCATCTCTGAGATGATCCTACATGGATCATAATTCCATGGGAAGCTCATGAAGAACTTCATTTCTTTCAACATTCTGTCTGCTTCTTCCCCGACACCACGACTATTGTAGATGAAGGAGCCAATCTTCCTCTTGATTCTAAGCTGTTGCTTTTTCTTCAATGATACAAAATGAATATCATCTAAATTTATAATCTGTCTTATATATTCTAGAGAAAAAATTCTGACAGGCAAATACTTGGGCAGCTTATACGGTGCCAATTCTCACCGTATACTCTGATCTTGGTATGATTTTTATATAGGTACCAATCCCCGGTCTTTGTGTTGTCCGAGAGATGCAAGATTCTCTGGACTTCGTCATTTATTCGAGGCTCGGGCCTGCCACCTAACAATCCTACCACAGGGTGGTAGAATTGGTCGATGAACTCTTTGAAATTGAAGTCAGTGGAGTTGTGCTTTAGCAATGAGGTCCACGCTGTGACTGCCTGAGGTTTACCATCTCCATCCATCTTCTGCATGGAGAAGCCAAATTTATCCACCTAGTAGAAAACGAACAAGTATGCTAGTACTGATGAATATCTGAACATGCCTTCTGTGCCAAAATTCACGAACTGTTCATGAATATTGTCTGCCAAGAAGGTGCTGAAATCAAACTGGGTGGTGGGCTTTTCATCTGTAGAGAAGATGGATAAGAAGCCCAGAATGGGTTCATCCACCCACTGGTCTGAATAGTATCCTAATAGAGCGCAAAGGGATGAAATGATCTAGTTTCCCTTAGTGGAGAACATGGACGACGAGTAAGAGGGATTTGTGGAGGGGAATTGAGAAGATGGGGGAAGGAAAAGATAAAAAATTTGAGCTCTTTGGGGGAAGGTCATTTTCTGGTATAATTCTGTGAGAATTTCCAGGTTGAAGGGAAACACAGAGTCGACTCGGGGGATTTGCATCATCTGGTCTATGGATTCGGGCGTGATGAGAAACAAGATGTCTCCGAATGAGGAGATGAAGGCTCTCTGCTCGGGAATATAGTGTGCTTGACACTTGAGAGCGAACTCGGGGAAATGGTGGATCTGAGGGAAAAGGTATAGGGGTAAATTGGACTCCCAGAGTCCAATTTCATCGCTCTGGTCCAGGAAAAATTCCCTGAGCCACGACTGGAGGTCTGAGAAATCAAAATCGCATTTGGTATCTGCGATTAACCTATCTTTGTCGACCAGTGGGATCCTATCTAGATCGACAGGAGGCGGGAGAAATGGATTCTCCTCTCCTTCTGCTTGTTTGGATTTTGGCGCCATCTCTGCAACAATACCTACAATAAAACACAACGTTAGTGGGGTCGACTGACTGTGGATGAGGGCAATGGAATGTAACAGAGGAGTAAGCGGTGAATTTCTCTGGTGCAATGGGTGAATAGAAAAAATAAGAGAAATAACAGTGGTTTTATTTAAACTGGGGTCGGTTGGGCGCGGGAGACAGGTCAGCTGGATAACGGATAGGTTATCCAGTAATAAATGGCCAACGGACCACTTGGGGGTGAGATGGTAGGTGACTATGACTGAGGGATACAGATGGGTGACGTGGAGGCTACCGATTGGAGGTAAAATTCATAGTAAGGGGCTTGCCATGAGTGAAAGGGGGGAAGGAATGACAACAGTTATGGGACATGACCAGTTTGGAAAAGGTGGAAGGTGACGTCTGGAGGTGACGGAGGTCTGTCAGATAGCAGATGGTGACGGGACTTCGGGGCAGATAGATTGACGCCACGTATAACAAGGGACCCGCCAGAGGGGGAAAACCATTCCGGACCCCCCCCCCTTTAGTTAAAAGCAGATCATCCAGGGGGGTCCGAAATTCATTTTGGGTCGTTGATATGCGTGCCTATTTCTGAGCCGCAGATCTAAGCACACTCTTTATCACTCATTCTATACCCCCCCCCTCCATTAAAGGCGGAACAGACGGGGGCTTCCGGAATCCAATATTGACCATTGATTTAAGTGCTCGACCTTGGGCCATCTAGATGTGCGCAAACCTTATCACCGATTCTAGACCCCCCCGGTTAAAAGCATAATGGTCGGGGGGGTCCAGAATGATCTGTACATCGTAGATCTGGGCACCGTGATCAGGACCGTTGATATTTGCAGGGAGCATAAATATGGAGCGGAAAACACATGCGCTGGGAAAAACTTAGGATAAATGCATTTTATGGGTTTTTCCCCAAACTTTTCAAGTAGACACAACCATGGGGCTTCGACCAAATGATCTTCTAAGCATATGAAACATGGTGCCACATTTACATCAATCTGATTTTATTGGAATGAAACAATAAAGCAACTAGCCTATATACTAACCTATCTTCCTATGGAAATTAACCCAGATTAGACTGTTGGGTTAATAATTTTCTCTACCCTGGGGCTATCTGACCAGGATTAGACAGTCTAGCCAGATTTATTCACTACTTTAACCTAGACAATTTGGCTAATATTAAACTGTTTAGCCAAACTCATTCACTATCCTATCAACATCAATTTAAAAATAACTTGGCCATGCTTGAAAGGTATGGCCCAAGTTACCATTATTGCATGGGGATTTTATTTCAATTCTTTTATGCCCTCTTTTTCTTTTCTTTTTCTTTTTTCTTTCTTTTTCCTTTTTCTTTCCAAATTATTTGCAGAATGAAAAATCATTTGTCAACAAAAACACTAGAGACAGATAATATCCCAGTCACCAGTTGATCCTATATCTTATAGGGTGATAACATACAACTTGCATACATCCGCAGGTTGCTCGTACACAACATGCATCTCTGTGTTTTCGAAGGGTTTTTAAAAAGACTTTTTCTTTCTTGGAAAGAATATATTTTCTTCTTAGGCCTTCTTCAACTCTTCAGGGTCTCTGTTGACTTTGTTTGGTTGGGTTAAAGATTCAGTTTATCGTGCAGTTTGTAAAGAACCCTCGTTGTTTATTTATTTTATTTTGTTTGTTTTGAAGGTTTAGGGTAAACTTGTAAGTGTTAGATCCTCCTATGGATTCCAATGAATCTCTGCATTCAAGTAGTGGCTTAGGGTCTATGTTAGTCTTGGGTTTATTTTATCTTTACCTTGTTTGTTCTTTGGAAAATGAAAAAAAATCATTTACTTGTGATTTTCTTTTCTAAGCATTCAAAAAATAAAAAAAAATTATAGTTGCATTTAGTTATGCATTTTTGTTTGGTAGTTGTAGCATAGAATGTTTATTACAAAAGAAAAGAGTTCCATTTCCAAAGTTTCTTCTTTCTTATTTCCTTGAAATTTTAGTAGTTTGCATTTACATTGTAAAACAAAAAGCACATTCTAGATTTTTTTTTGCATTCTAGGATCTTGGACAATACTTCGAAAAGTTTCCATTTGCAAAGATTAAAATCCATTTTTCAGTTGTAGAACCTAGGTTGCTTTTGCATGATTGTTCTAAAGATTTTATTTATTCTCTTTCGTCTCTTGAAAAAACCATAAGTTGCACATCCGAACCCTTTTGAGTAAATCAAGCTACTTAAAATCAATGATTAACACTTAAAATCAACTAGAATTTTGTTTGTAGGGTTCACAAAGTAGTCTAGGCTTTAGGGCCTTGAAATATGCGTGGAGAGGAAACTCTTCAAGGCCGCTTAAACAAACATAAGAGTCTATGATAGGGAGTGTCATAGTCTAGTTTTGTAAGAGTCAGTTGGGACCCCCCTCTAACACCCCCCTAAACACGAGGTCTTGTGAGGAAAGGTAGAAGAGATAACCCCTCCAAATATGGACCAAGTGTAGTGGGGATCGTATATTGAGGGTCGTTCTTGGGATTTATGCTGATCGCATTTGACTATGGAGCCTCATGGACCTTGAATCCATTTGATATCCTTAGTTTTCTTCCAGACCATTTTCCTTCGGTACCCTTGAAAGGCTTCAGACTTTGTTATCCTGCTCATTATGATCAACTTGACTATTGGTTGTACCCGCCTGGTGACTGACTCCGAGCTGGAAACCTAGTTTCCTGTTTTTAGGGAATTTCACGGGCGACTGCAGGGGTATACCATGGTACCTAGGATAGATTTCAGATCACACTTTGTAGAGTATACCTAGAGGGTGTTTTCATGTTCGAGTTACACTTACATCGGTAAGTTTCTCTAGTGTCGATTGGAGCAACTATTCTTCCTTCTAGTCAATTGTTTGCCTGATTTTCCATTAGGAAATGTTTAGAATGTGATTTGTGTTTTGCGCTAGCTCAACCTTAGAGTGTCATTTGATCATTTAACAAGGTGGAAGATCAATAACTCTGTTGTTTGCATAGGCTTCAAGGCCTTCCACTAGCTACTTTGGAGCCACCTCTGCCACAACTGAGGCACAAAATAGATCAAGAGGTTTTATTTGAAGTTACCGAGCCACATGAAACTATACTCGAGCTAGCTCCTAGAGAATATTTTCCTACACCTGAGGATTCCACCATTTTTTACATCAAAGTTGAAAGCTTCAAGCACACAAACCCTTCGATCAATGACTTATTAGCGCCACTTCTTATTCATATAGTCCCTCCTGAGGTGACTTCACCTGAACATCAGTTTGTTAGATGAGTGGCGATGGAAGCAACTAGTGCTACCTCTTCTAGGAGTCCTCATACTCCCATATCAACTATCATGGGAGGGGGTGCGTGCCTCCTCCCCCACCTCCACCTATCAGGACTACGACTCTCTAGAGACCCACTACTTCAGGTAGTGGCATAGTCCCTTCAATGACTATGACCATTATTCCCTCTATCCAGAACATGTATGGTGCTCCGTTTTCATATGGGATGTCGGGTTTCAACTCTAGTTCAATCCTAATATACTCTACTCTATAGACTATTGGTCTAGGAACATGGAGATCTAATGCTCCCTTACAAGGATCTGTCGTGGGCACCATTGCTCTGTTTAACACTATCCCTTACGGTGGAGGTCATATGCCTCCTCTATCCCCTTCGATCGGAGGTGCTTTCCAACAAATAATCGATCTTAACACCACCTCTAGTTTGTTCAGTGGGGGGAGTCTTGGAACTAAATCCTATATGACTCTAGTAGGGTCTATGCCTTTTTCATTGTTCGGTGTGTTTGGAAATAATGCTTTCTCATCATCTTCTTTCTCGGAAGGGGAAACCCCATTGTTGTTCAACCAAACCCTAAGCAAGGCTTCATTCCTTCACAAGGAGTGATGAAATGAGTTTATTACTCACAAGGTCTTGGAAATCCCTAGCAAGGTTTGTTTCCTTTGCAAGGGATGCCGATCGGGGGAAACCCTTACGTCATTTAGTGGAACCCTGGGCAGGGTTCAATATTTATGCCAGGGGGTTCAACTAGGGGAATCCCCAACCAAGTTCCTTGAAATAACATGCAGGGAGAAATCCTTACACAAGGCATGTCATCCAACTCTGAGAATCAGCTGATGATTGTTACACATCAAATTGCCACACTTAAGTACCTCACCCTAAGTGTTGCATGTTTCATAAAAGTGTCACATACATTGACACCATTAAAGAACATATGTCACAATCCCTAGTCAATGTGGAGGAGAAATATATTATATGAATGTCAAAATACTATGTGTGCATGAATTATTTATTAATATTCATAAAAAGGAAATTATCTTAGTGTGAGAATCCACCTCACATTTAGTTTCCTAATATCAAGGAGAGGTTGAGAATCTCATGGATAGTTGAGATATTTTATCAAACCAAAATCTTAATTTGGTGGATCTTGAGAGATATTTCCTCCTTAAAATCCTTCAGAGATATTTTCTCCCTAAAATCCTTGAGAGATATTTTCTCCCTAAAAATACTGGAGATCCCATTTTAGTGTATCTAATGAATGATCTTCTCCATGGTGGTTAAGCCTCCAAATCCTATATAATGAAGGCTTTCCATGGTGAAGGGGAAGAAGCTTGGAGATATCAGACTTATGATCTGAGGATTCATGCAAGGTTCTGGATGAGGAGAGCTTGGAGGATTGTTGCATCATCATCCATGTTTGTAAGTATTCTCTTTGGGTTCTCATTTTAATATAGTTGGCCTATTTTCTTCAAGCTTACATATTCTTGCATGTTCTTGTCTACTATTCCTTCAATATTTGTAGATGAATTTGTTTGATCTAATCTTCTAGAGTATGAGTTATTTTTTTCTCTTTGATGTCTATTGCATTGCAGGTATCAAGTTGCACTAAGGAGTTTTGAGATCAAGCTCGGATTGGAAGCAGTGAGGAAAAAATTTGAAACTAGGTGCATCAAACCTTTTCTCCCTCTCTCTCTTTCTGATTAGTTAAACTAAATTCAAATGGATGTTAGTGTCCACTTGTGTTTTTCTGTCTTGGTATTAGGGGTCTATAATCCAAGGGAAAATTCACCTTTCCACAGGGGAATATTTCCATAAAAGAAATTGGTGACTCTAATAGGGAAGGGAATTGACTTGTATTTCCTTGGATCTTCTGAGGTTTTTCCCACATTTAGATCATATATATATATATATATATATATATATTATATATTTTTTTTTCTGATCTATTTCCCTTTCTCTCTTCTTCATTGAATATTTCATAAAGTTTTTGGCAAAACGTTCTGAGTTTTTGGAAAGGGTAGTGCTCCCTAACTGTGTATACCAGAGCACTAATATAGTATCAACGCTCCCCTATAGTGTATATCAGAGCACTATAGCGCTCTGCCCCTTTGGAAGTAGGAGCATTGATCTCCTTTTCTAGGTTTTTCTGCCCCTTTCTGCTCACTTTTTCTCAGTCTGATCCTGAGAAGCTTTTTTCTTAGAGAGTTTTGAATACTCTAGACTTTGTTTTGCAAAGAGCTAGGAATTTATCATTTATTTTTGTTTATCCTTTGAGTTTGCAAATTTTCTCTTAGTTGTGGTCCCCTTGGGTTAACAAGATCCCTTGGTTCTTTTTTCCTTTTGAGTTTATCTAATCTTCATCTCTTAAATATTTCATATTGCTTGAATGTTTAGGAATGTTCATCATCTAAGGTTTGAAAAGGATGCTTGGTATTGAGCCTTCTTGTCGTCATTTGAAACATCTCACTTTTCTGGATTATTAGGACTCTTATGACAACCTAGCTTGATTTATATTTCTTGTTGTTCATCATTTGAGGATTTTCATGAGTGTTTGTTTTCTTTCTCTTTTGCATCATTGATTTATTGATTGAACATGTTATCTCCTACTTGTTTTCTTTCATTTCTCATCATTTTGAGTGCACTTTGTTTGATTTCTTTTTGCCTCATAGTTCTTTGTATCAAACTTATATCTCTTTCTTCTGAAAGTTAAGAATCAAAAAATTTGGATATCTCCTTGCATAGTTAATCAAACTAAGAAGCTTTGCATTCATTAGTAAGATTGTTTTGGTTTATGTTAGGAAAAAGAGTAAGTTTTTCATGTGCATTTCGGTTTTCGAAAAAAATTGCTTGGTAGTTTGGCATCATGTTGATCCCATAAATTGAAAGTTGCATTGTTTTGAGTACTTTCTTTTGTTAAGAAGAATATAACTCTTTTCCTTCCCATACATAGAATTCATCAAAAGAAAGAACTACATATCATTCTTTTACATTCTATTGGAGTCAAGTCTCTTACACATTATTAGTTTCATCTCTGTGAATCCTTTGATTTAAAATCCATTAAAATAAACCATGCTAATAAAATCAATTTGAATATTTTTTGTTTTTAGCACACCAACAATAGATTAGGATTAGGGTCTTTGGACTAGGTGAAGAGAGTAAATTGTCCAAGACTACTAAAGAAATTGTAGAACACTAAAGAGCGTATAAATCCAAATTTCATATAAGAATAGCTGGGAACCCCCTATCACATATGGGATAAACACGAGGTCATGTGAGAGAGAGAAGAGGAGATTAACCCTCCAAATCTTAACCAATAATAGAAGATAGATCGTATATTGGGGGTTTTTATTGAGAAACCACTGGTTTCATTTGGTCTCGTTGCTTCATGAACTCTAAATCTGTTCGAGATCCTCTAGAGTCCTACCGGTCCACTTGTATTATGTTCTCTTTAAGAGATTCAAACTTTGATATCCTTCCATACCTTTGGTCTCAATTGTCGAATGTACCCCCCCGGAGGTTGAATGTGAGTTGGTAACCTTAGTGGCCTTTCCTAGGTACCTATAGAGGTGACTATGAGGAGATTCCCACAGTACCTAGGGCATACATCGTATCACACTCTAAATACTCTCGGAGAGTGATTCCGTGAAAGAGATGGTTTCTTGCACCGAGAAGGGTTGTTATGTGGAGGTAGGGGTAACTACTTCTCACTTCTTTGCTGGTGGCTTGATATCCTGTCTTCGAACGATCCTTAAATTTGTTGTTGCTTGGTTGATTGATTTTAGTTTTCATAGAAGTGTGTTTCTTTGTATTTCATAGTCGGACTTAGGATCATATTTTTCACAGTATACAAGGTATCAAACCCGACACACAGAAACCACAACATACTCTTTCTTACGAAGAAGTGATCACAGATCACACTTCTGAAACTGGGAGCATCGCTTCTAGAAGTGGCCATCACGTTGAATAATGGTCCCAACCATCGTATAAATATTGGAATCTTTTGTGAATCCTTCATTTATTGATCCACTTAGACAACCACTCTTTGATGCACCATCCATGTGATACCTTGACTCTTATTCTTCTTATCATTTACCACCCGGTACCACCATTACACCATCTTTTGGAATGAACCTACCCAGTTTTTATTTTCCTGAAGGACATGGGAATTCATATTTTTTCGCAACTCACATAGTTTCTATTGTTGGGGATTATTATTTACTAGAAACATTAGTAACCCAGATAACCCTGAATCAACCACTTGCACATTCATCTCCTCTTGCACATGAGTCAGGTAATATTCCCGCTTCATTTTTTCCACACATGCATATGCCAAGCGCTTTACTTGGTCGTCCCATCGATCGAACGGCCAACATTCAAGTCGTTCACACAACCATGGTTACAAAAGACATTCAACATACATATCACACATCATATATTATTACCCCCTATATTGGATTTCAATCTTCAATGGGAGGAAAATATTTAGCTAGGGGGAAACCTTCAATTGCAGGGAAACATTTTACTGGGGAGCAACCTACATGGTTGCAACAAATGGGGAAAACCACTCCTGCCATTCCTTCTATCCATACTACCATTGAAATGTATCCTGTAAATCCATATCCAGGAGTTGTGAATCCTTTATGGGCTCAACCCAATCCGACAAGAATTCCTCCGCAAGGAAGTATTCCCTATCAATCCATAAACCCAATGATTCAAACGCAATAGTCCCTTCAATCACAATATATGGGAGGCCCATTAGTCCAACCACATAACATTAGGGGACCAACCAGTCAACTATAATACATAGGAGGTCCATCTGTTCAATCATAATACATGGGTGGACAAATAGGACAACCACCTTACATAGGTGGACAACCCAAAAAACCACCTTATATGGGAGGACCATCTAGTTTTTTCGTCTCGCCACAACCTAGTTATGGTCCTAATGGTGTTCCCACACAATATGGTTATCACCATTATCAACAACCTAACCGACATATACCATTCTTGGATACATTAGATCTTCCATATCTGTCGCGTTTAACAAACGTTCCATCTTTCATGCCCCTGACAAATTACCATCCGAAATTATGAAATTCAACGGAAAACCCGGGGAAGATCCTAAAAGTCATGTTATGACTTTCCACTTATGTTTTTCTTCCAAGTCTTTGATGGATGATTCCATTCATCTTATACTTTCTCAGAGAACACTAACAGGTGCAACAACAAAATGTTACATTGAACTTCTATGCAACTCTTTTGTCGACTTTAACTCTCTCGCCATGTCTTTCATGACACGTTTTTAGTTTCATATATGGTATGAGACATGTAAAAAACATTTGAAATCTCTCTGAAAATCCTCTTCCACCCACATCTCTGATCATATTCATGAGTGGATACGATGAAGACGGTTGATTAAAGCTCCAATTTCAGACCAACTCCTCATGGATTGGTTTACAAAGTCACTCTTACCTCCCATCGTCTGCGATGTTGCTATGGGAAACGTAGTTACTGAGGAGTAGGCTATCAACTGTGCATAGTATTTGGACTTGGTTTACTCCCAGACCAACACACTTTATTATTTGATCCCTAATTCTCCTCATCTGTTGAATGATCCATCAAGACCGGCTCAAGAACCTAGTTCCATTCCAAACACCACAACTACTTCCGTTGCTTCTCAAACCTTCAAGGTGAATGCAGTGCAATCAATTTCATCTCAAAAACCAAGAGGCAAGAAGAAAAACAAGGGAAAATGTAAGAAAACTTCTAACGAGGAGGATAATCCTAAGTCTTTTGGTACTCAACTGACAAGGAAACCCAAATCTCCTTGTATGGTATGTAAGGAAGACCACTACATGACATAATGACCTCATCGTGAAGTTATCGATAAATATATGAAGGGTACCTCTCAACCGTTTTATCAGGATCATATTGTTGCACAAAATCCTATCCCTCCACAAGGAGGAGACCCAAGTCATTCCCACCATGGGGATGCTTCCACAAGCACCTATGAGGTTTACATGTTTATGACACTTAATGTCACAACTCGTGAAAATACTTATGACTCCCCTCTAGGTGGTCAGACTAAAGGGAAGGTTTTCAACCAACCTTCTAATAATACCCCTCCTCCATCTTCCAATCCTCTTCAGATTGAGAAGCCAATCACTGATGCAACATTGTACCCGCCCAAGAGCGTAAATTGAAAAGATACATTCAATCAAAATTCCCATGCTGCCCAAAAATACAACATCATTGAATATTTGGCACAAGATGTGACTTGAGTATACAACTCCAGATCTCAACAATGTCACAACAAATAATGTCTCTTTTATAGGACAAACTAATTTTGAGAGTATAGGTGTAGGTCTTCTCAAGGATTCCTCTCTCATGGGGGGTTTTCCTTTTCCTTATCCTCCCACCATGAAGTTTTCCACCTTAAACATGATTTCAACTTAGGTATGAAAATCCTTCGATTCATCTCATCCTTTGGTAGTACCTGGTATCAACGAGCATAGTTCATTGTCTCTATCAAGCTCATTAAAAAATGAAACAAACCCCCCTCCATTACAATCGATTCTCACACTGGATCGAGTACTTGAAACTTATTTTCCTCCACCTAGTGAAATTTTTTCCATTAGTAACATGAAACCTAAACAAAGAAATAAGAAGAGTCGCCAGAGGAAATGACACTTGGGGGGAAGATCTCCAACCTCTGTATATCATGCTGGAGCAAAAGAACCAAATTTTTCCAAATAAGTTGGGGGAAAGCTACCTCTAAAGAGACACACTACTAGGAGTGATTCTCGTTCGAAGGTCATTCCCATTGTAACGTAGTAGTATTTTTCTATAATGAGCTTAGTCTTTGTTCTTTCTTGTGCTTGTAAATACATGAGAATAAGTTACCAAGCCTAGTATTTGTTCTTTCTCGCTCATGCTCATAAATACATGACAATGTGATTGAGTATGGTTTTATCACTTTTTTGTACTCGTAAAGGTTATAAAAAATAGGAATCCCCTGGAGTCTCCTTTAATCTCTTTTCAGACTCTCTAAATATGAAAATATTGTCGAGTGATCTTTCTTCCTTTCACACTCATTAAAAGGTTTGAAAGGGCATCTTTCGAGTGATATTTTATCTCTTTTTCAACCTCGTGAGAATAATTACGAAAAGGGAACACTCTAATCAAGCATGATTAGAACAGTTCTCCCTTGTATTGTTTTACACTTTTTTCGGGCTTGGGATACTAAATTTACGAAAAATTCATCCATGGAGTCGCCTTTAAGTTCTTTTCAGACTCTCTAAACATGAAAAAAACTGAGTTTTCCTTCTCTAGACTCTCTAAACTACACATTGAAGGACCCATATTGGAACGAACCCTTACTTCTTCTAGTTTGTTAAATAAAGGAAGAGGAACTTACCAAATGTGAGTTATATTGAGCATGCGTTACCCTCCTCGATTTAGTTAAATGAAAAAAGAGGTACTCATCTATCTGGGTAGGGGAAAAATTGAAAGAAGTGGGTCAAGTTTTTGGGAATCCTTTATGGAAGCTATTTTCACCCTTGAACATGGCACATGTTTGCGTCTCATCTTACAATTGTGTAATCTGCTTGTCTCTGAGTCATACCAATTCCATGTGTCGCCATACTTTTTCATCTAGTCGATGAGTGCTCTTATTGTTGTCACATTACATTCTTGGTACTCGTCGATTCAATTCTTCCAATTCAGTTGTTGTGCTTCATCAAGTTCAAGGGAAGTTTCACTTCAAATCATCCATCTGTAGTATTTCCAGTTTCCATTTCCTTTGTCGGTTCATACTCATTCATTTCACCATCTTACATCACTTTCCTATGTCAGTTTTGTGTCAATGATGGGGGATACATCAAGGCCCTCCTTCGACGAGTATTTTCCTGTCTAATTCAACAAATCATCTGAGAATTAGGCTTAGAAACTAGTTAGTACCTTGGGACCTGCATGCCTCAATGGTAGGCCTCCTCACTTCCTACATTAGTTTTACATCATTGACCTATGATCGAATGATTCCATGAATGTTCGACCTCATCTCATTTATTCACATTTGTTGGAATGTACTAGGGTACTTTGGGAGTAATTGACATCATTGGTTATTTTCGTTGCACTTGTTAATGATTTACCTCAATGACCAATAATCAAGTGGTTTCTACCATGTTCGACATCAAAACATCTATTCACATGGATAAATTTGTACTACATTGGGATTGGGATGAAGACCCTGGGTTGAGCATTCACTCTGTTATCTGCTTTTCCCAGGATGAAAAGGAGATCATTTGAGCATGTTGATATATATATTGTCACATAGATCCACATTGTATTGGTATATGGATATGTTTTATCATCTCATATCTCCATTGTGTATTTTTTGTGGCTACAATCAGTTCATGTCATAGAGTTGTGGATCCACATTGTATATCTAGTGGCCATATCCTTATTTAGTATTTTTCATGGATCCGTAGTGTATTGGTCGGAAGCCATGCTTTGAGTAATCTCCTATTCAGCATAGGTATTCCTGCCCTAGAAATGGAACATATTTTAAAATTGTTTGATGACTATTTGCAGCTTCTGCCAGGTTCTCCAACTCCACACCCTTGCATTGAAGAATTTGTGAAGTGTTTTGGCCATCAGTTTCTCTTCTAACCTCACACTTTAGAGGGAATTCTGTTACACATCAAATTTACACACTTAAGTGCCTTACCCTAAGTGTCAAATGTCTCATAAAAGTGTCACATACACTGACACCATGAAAAAACATATGTCACAATCCTTAGTCAATGTGGAGGAGAAATATATTATATGAAGGTCAAAATACTATGCACACATGAATTGTTTATTAATATTCATAAAAATGAAATTAATTTAGTGTGATAATCTGATGCAGGAGCATCGTAACAAGCCAAAATACGTGCCTAGCCAAAGGAGCAGCTAGACGTGCATATGGAAAAAGAGCACGTTTTTTTTATGAAAACATTTTGAATTTTGAAACTGAAGCATTATTGTAATAAGATAGGAGGAGCGTACTTGCATTTATATCTTGGAGATTGTAAATAGATCTTGAGCTATTTCTCTCATCTGTTGAATGTAATAGGCATTTAAGTTTGTTTAATGAAAGTAGGTATATTTGAATGTTAGATTAGACAGTTTAGAAGTGTAGGAGGGAAAACGGATATAGACACCCTCACCCTTGTATTATTGTAAAAGTATCATCATTGAGAGCTGTAGAGAAGAACCCATGTACAGGAGAACTTGAGTTAATATATGAAGCTTTGACTCAATTTTTATGGTGTTATGAAGCTTACTGTTTACATTTGTTGAATGGTATGCTTACAATTGATTTATTTCTCTGTTTATGAATTTGTTTCAATGTTGGGTTAAATGTGTGATTTCATGTTAAGTGTATGAAGTCTGAGAGAGGAGAAGAATGATTTTCAATTGTTTCTCTTCCTGAGAATTCTTGCAAGGAGTGCAGTGAACATCTGCAAGGTGTGTGTTGACGAAGGTCTGAGTTTTATCTCATAAAGATCAGGAGAGATACCATTGTTCTCATACCAGCAAAAGTGTAGGTGAAGCACAGAGCTGTGCAATGTGTGCGCGGGCCTATTGAAACCTTAGAAGTTATCAACTAAGGTGAAGGTGGAAAGACTGTTGTTGCAAAGAGTGCACAGAGTCGAGGACTCAAATAACCATAGGTTATTTGAAAGATTGCCGCAAGGAGTCTGAGCATGATCTCTCTTGGAGACTTAAGTTCACAAGTGAAATATCAGGAGGGTTAGTACATTTGAAGAGTTCAAAGGAAGATGGGGAGAAAAATCATCGTCCAGAAGTTAAGTTCAGTGGAAGGACGCCAGGTCAGTTTGGCTAGAGATTTTTGAGGAGTGAATCAGGCAGTCAGAATTCTCCAAGGAGAACTCATGAAATCATGTGGACCGTTGGATCCCGCATATCTATGAGAAGGTTAAGGCTAAGTGCCTTTCAACATTCAAAAATCTCAGGAGGAGTAACAACCGTTGGATGAGAATTGTCAGGATCCGTTGATCTTATGCTCGAAATATGCTATTTCGGGTTTCGGAGTTTAGAGTGGCAAGTGATTTTGGAGTCATTACATCGCAAACTCTTGGTATGCGAAATCGCGCCAACTGTCAGATCAGGGGAGGCTCACAGCTGTTGATTTCCTTTGAAGTGGAATCTCGGCATTTCGGTATTTCGGGGTTCAGCATACTGGGAATCCTGATGACAAGGAACCAGAACCTTAGCATTGAAAGTCCCAAAGTCGTGAAACACGACGTGCCTTTGAAGTGAAACATCGACATTTTGGTATTTTGGGGTTCAGCATACCAGGAATCCTGACGACAAGGAGCCAGGACACAGTGGATTGAAAATCCCGAAGTCGCGAAACACGACAGGACTTTGGCATGGAATTTCGGCATTTCGGCGCTTCGGGTGTCGGAAAGTAGAGGAGGTAGCGATCTTTGGAATCGAGAATTTCAAACTCCTGGTTTGTGAAAAGCCAAAAGATTCAGAGCCATCAGATCATGAAGAATCTCAGTCGTAGATCACGTAGGAGGAGAAGCTTCAGGAATTCGGAGGTCGGCATTTCGGGAGGTAAGGAACCTTTCTGCTGTGGATTTTCACAAGTCGTGAAGCTCTGAAGAGAAAAAGAAAAAGTTCCCAAAAAGTTGAGGGAAAATGGCTTTGGGTCCCAATCACGTTTTGGGGTTCCATGAGTCAAGAGGAAGAGTTGCATGTCAGCGCAACCCCCGAAATCGTGAAGAGAGAAAATACGAAAAGTAGGATCCCAAGCATTTGTCAAAGGGTACGTGCGACAGAAGTCAAAAGGGTGGTCAAGCTTCAGGGAAAATCTCGAAAGACCATCAATCTTGCTAAAGGGGGGAAATTTTGAAAACTGGGAAATCATAGGGGAAGAGGAATGAGTGTGGATCATTCATTGAAGTCCTGGAAAGCCAAAATTCATGGGCAAAGAGAGTCATGTGTTCGGCACATTGAAGGAGTCAACCGTCATTGACGTTTCGGGTTTCGGAGGTTGAAGAGACAAGGGGCTCGACAACAGGATTCACGAAATCGAAAAATCTGAAATCCCGAAGGGAAAAGAAAATCCCCGATCATATTTGTTGGTCAGTTATGGAATACACCTGTTTGTGTGTGTGAAGTATTTCCTGTGGGGAAATCAAAGAGTCAATCAGACTCAGGGGAATATTTAGAACGATCCTGCATGGATCTTGGCCCGAGGGTCGGGGGTCTGCATGAGTGTGGTATCAGATCCTAGAACAAGTTCTTTTCTTTCTGTAGCAGAGAGAATAGGGGAAAATTTTACAGCCATGCCACCGAGAAGAAGAGACAGGATAATGCCAATGCCTGATCCAGCAAGAGAAAGAGAAATGCGCATGTTACATGCCAGGCTTGATTCCATGGAAACAACACAAAGGTGCACAGTTGACGTTGGGGACATCAGCGAGGTTGAAAGTGAAAATGAAGCTGGAAACAAAAAAGAAGAGGTTGCAGTCGAAGATGCTGCAGACGAACGCCTATTCAGGGCTATTGCAAGCATAGGTGCCAGAGCCAAAAATGGACATTCCAGTGTATGAGGGAAACCTGGATGTTGAAGAGCTTCTATACTGGATTAGAGCTCTAGACAATTACTTCGAGTATGAGGATGTCGAGGAAGACAAGAAGGTCAAACATGCCGTTACTAGACTTAAAGGGCATACAACACTATGGTGGGATGAACTGTAGTCTGACAGACGCTGCAAGGGAAAGAAGAAAATAAAAAGCTGGGATAGAAGGGTTGCAAATATGAAAGCCAAATTTATACCTAGGGATTATCAAATCACTCTGTTTCGGAGAATGCAAAATTTGAGACAGAAGTTGATGTCAGTGAAAGAATACACTGAAGAGTTCTACAAGATAAACATCAGAGCAGGTCATTGGGAAAGCGATGATGAAAAAGTTGCTAGATACATGAATGGTTTGCGATATGACATTCAATATGAGATGAGCATGATGACCATTCGAAATGTGGAAGATTATTATCATATAGCTCTGAAAGCTGAAGAGAAGCTAAGTCGGAAGCAAGGTCAAAAAGGCCGAGGTAGAAGTCAAGCTAGAGGCAAAACAATTTCCCAAGACATAACTCAGAAATCTAAATAAGAGGGGAAGAAACCTTGAAATCAACATGAGAGAGGAGGAAGCTCACTGAGAGGGCAGTATGATGATAGAAATAATTTTCCTCAAGCTAGAGGAAGAGGAAGAGGCAGAGGCGGTGAAGTAAAATGCTTTTTCTATGGAAAGATCGGACATAAATCCTATGAGTGTCCAGATAAGAAGAAAGATGGTGGTGAAACTCACATTTCCAAAGCTCAAGGATGGAATGTTGAGGAAGAAGATGCTGAGGGTGGAAGATCTTTGATGATGAGGAAAGTTCTCTTGAAGCCAGATAAGGAGGCAAAGAACCTAGCCCAAAGAAACAATATGTTTCAGACTGCATGCAAAACCAAAGACATGGTATGCAAGGTCATAATGGACAGCGGTAGCACAGACAATCTCATATCTACAGAGATGGTATAAAAGCTGGAGCTGGAGACTGTTGTACATCCAAGACCATACATAGTTTCATGGCTACAAAGGACATCAGGTAAATGTCACTAAACAGTGTTTAGTTGAATTTAAAATAGGAGGATATAAAGATGAAATATTATGTGATGTCATTCCCATGGATGTTTGTCATCTATTGCTGGGTAGACCATGGCAATATGACAGGAACGTGATTCATGATGGGAGAAAGAACACGTACACCCTGGAGAAAAATGGTAGGACTCACATGTTGTTGCCAATTAAGGATAAAGAGGTGAAAACAAAGACGAGCAACACTATACTTCTCATGAGTGGGAAGGAACTTCTTACGGAGGTTAAGAAGAAGGAATACACACAATTTATTGTGGTCAGGAAGCCCAAAATTGTTTTGACCAGTACGAGAATAGATGATCTACCTGAAGAATCTAGGAATTGCTGGAAGAATTTGCTGATATAGTAGTGGACGAACTACCTTGTTCGTTGCCACCTATCAGGAGTATAAGTGATCATATCGATCTTATACCTAGAGACAGTTTACCGAAAAAATCCTCGTACAGGTTGACACTGTAAGAAAATGAAGAAGTTAAGAGACAGGTCCAAGACTTAATGGACAAAGGATGGATTCGAGAGAGCTTGAGTCCATGCGTTGTTCCAACAGTGCTCAGCCCAAAGAAAGATGGAGGATGGAGAATGTGTACAGACTCAAAGGAAATCAATAAGATTACCATCAGATATAGATTTCCATTACCAAGGATGGACGACTTGATGGATTGCTTGAATGGAGAAAAGTTTTTTTCAAATATTGATTTGAAAAGCGGGTATCATCAAATTTGAATGAGAGAAGGTGATGAATGGAAGACAACATTCAAGAAGAATGAGGGGCTGTATGAATGTCTTGTCATGCCATTTGGCTTAACAAATGCACCCAGTACTTTCATGAGGTTGATGAATGAAGTCCTGAAGGATTTCATTCAAAATTTTGTCATTGTATATCTTGATGATATATTAATCTTCAGCAAAACAAGAGCAGAGAACTTGAAGCATTTAGTTGCAGTAATGAGGATATTACAACAAGATAAATTGCTAATAAATATGAAGAAATCGTCATTTATGAGGACATAACTCATTTATTTGGGTTTTGTTATCTCTACAAATGAGTTGAAGATGGATCCCGAAAAGGTAGATGCAATTAAGAATTGGCCATCGCCAAAAAATATGTTTGAAGTTAGAAGCTTCCATGGTTTGGCAAGTTTCTACAGGAAATTCATTCGAAATTTCAGTGGAATCAGTGCACCAATGATGGATACGATGAAGAAAAGACATAAATCTTTTCATTGGACAGAAGAAGCCGATAAGAGCTTCAATCTATTGAAGAAGAGGATCAACGAGCGACCAATTCTGGTTTTGTCGGATTTTAGCAAGACATTCCAGGTCAGGTGTGACACGAGTGGACTTGCAATTAGAGCGGTCTTGAGCCAAGATGATAGGCCGATCTCATACTTTAGTGAAAAAATGAATGAAGTGAAGATCAAGTACTCAACATATGACAAAGAATTCTATGTAGTTATACAAGCGCTAAAGAAATGGAGACATTATTTGGTTCCTAAAGAGTTTGTTTTGTACAATGATAATCATGCTTTACAATTTGTGACTCGACAGGAGAAGTTGAACCAAAAACATGTTAAATGGGTTGAATTCATGCAGAATTTTACTTTTGTGATCAAGCATATTTATGGAACTGCTAACAAAGTTGTTGATGCTTTGAGCATGAAATTTTTGCTTATGCAGGAATTCAGAGTCAAGACTTTGGGTTTTGATAACCTCAAAGAAATTTATAGGGATGACCCAGATTTCAAGGAAGCATATGAAGCATCTGAGAATCAAGTTCTTAGGGATAGAAGCCAATGGACCAAGTATATGATCCATGATGGATTATTATTCCAGGTCAATCAGCTATGTATTCCAAAATGCTCCATGAGGGAGAACCTGCTGAAGGAAAAACACAGGGGAGGATTGGACGGACACTTCGGTCATGATAAGATGTTCTCAAAGTTGAATGGCTCATATTTTTGGCCAGGAATGAGGACAGATGTTAAGAAATTTGTGGATAGATGCAGGATTTGTCAGCACATGAAAGGAAAAAGGTAGAACACAGGGTTATATCAACCATTACCCATACCAGAAAGGCTATGGGACGAAGTGAGCATGGATTTCATATTAGGACTACCAAGGAAACAAAGGGGATATGATTCAATCTTTGTGGTATTCGACAGATTTTCAAAAATGGCACATTTCATACCATGTCAGAAAACTAGTGACGCAACTCATATTGCGAACCTGTTTTTCAAGGAAGTCGTCAGACTTCACAGCTTACCAAGCAGTATCGTGTCTGATCGAGATACCAAGTTCATAGGACATTTTTGGAGGACCTTATGGAAAAATCTAGGGACAAGTTTGTCTTTTATCTCATCATATCATCCTCAAATGGATGGGCAGACAGAAGTCATGAACAAAATCTTGGGAGATTTTTTGAGAAGCTTAGTGACTGAACACCACTGTCAATGGGATCACATTCTTCCACAGGTGGAATTTTATTATAATGATTCGCATAACAGAAGCACAGGGCAGATTCCATTCCAGATTGTATATGGAATGTAGCCAAGGGGAGTTTCTGAATTGAAATATTTGGAACAATATGAATTCAGGAGTGCTAGTGCAGAGGACTTTGCAGAAGGAATGAAGGATATTCACAACCGAGTCAAGGAGTGATTGCAGAGTTCAAGTCAAGAATACAAGTGGAGAGAAGATAAACACAGGTGAGAAATTCAATTTGAAGTTGGTGATCTGATTCTTTCACATCTTAGGAAAGAGAGGTTCCCAAAGGGAACATATAACAAACTGAAGATGAAAAAGATTGGACTGTGCAAGGTCATAAAGAAATTTGGGGCAAACGCATATGAGATTGAATTACTTGATGGGATAAGAATCCAACCGATATTCAATGCTGCAAATTTGTACCCTTACAGAGCTGAAGAAGCAGGAGTAGAGGAGGAACAAAAATAAATTCAATGGACCAAACAAATGCATGTAGCTAAAAAGCCACAGATGGAAAGAATAAATGATAAAAGGATTAGCAGAAAGACCAGGAGAAAATAGTATTTTGAATACTTGGTCAAATGGAAGGGGCATCCAATTGAAGATGCCAGTTGGGAGGATGAAGAAAAAATTAGAAAGCATGGACAGACCGTGCAAGAACTGACGAACATGAGTTCATGAAAATTTTCAAGCAAGGAAGTATGATGCAGGAGCATCGTAACAAGCCAAAATACGTGCCTAGCCAAAGGAGCAGCTAGACGCGTATATGGAAAAAGAGCACGTTTTTTTTATGAAAACATTTTGAATTTTGAAACTGAAGCATTAATGTAATAAGCTAGGAGGAGCGTACTTGCATTTATATATTGGAGATTGTAAACAGATCTTGATCGATTGCTCTCATCTGTCGAATGTAATAGGCATTTAATTTTGTTTAATGAAAGTAGGTAGATTTGAATGTTAGATTAGACAGTTTAGAAGTGTAGGAGGGAAAACGGATATAGACACCCTCACCCTTGTATCATGGTAAAATTATCATCATTGAGAGCTGTAGCAGAGAGCTGTAGAGAAGAACCCATGTACAGGAGCACTTGAGTTAATATATGAAGCTTTGACTCAATTTTCATGGTGTTATGATGCTTACTGTTTACATTTGCTAAATGGTATGCTTACAGTTGATTTATTTCTCTGTTTATAAAAAAATTTCAATGTTGGGTTAAATGTGTGATTTCTTGTTAAGTGTATGAAGTCTGAGAGAGGAGAAGAATGAGTTTCAATTGTTTCTCTTCCTGATAATTCCTAGAAGGAGTGCAGTGAACATCTGCAAGGTGTGCATTGATGAAGGTCTGAGTTTTATCTAAGAAAGCTCAGGAGAGATATTGTTGTTCTCATACGAGCAGAAGTGCAGGTGAAACATAGAGACGTGCAAGGTGTGCGCAGGCCAGTTGAATCCTTAGAAGTTATCAACTAAGGTGAAGGTGGAAAGACTGTTGTTGCAAAGAGTGCACAGAGTCGAGGACTCAAATAACCAAAGGCTATTTGAAAGATTGCCGCAAGGAGTGCGAGTAGGATCTCTCTTGGAGACTTAAGTTCACAAGTGAAAGCTCAGGAGGGTTGGTACCTTTGAAGAGTTCAAAGGAAGACGGGGAGAGAAATCATCGCGCAAAATTTAAGTTTAGTGGAAGGACACCAGGTCAGTTTGGCCAGAGATTTTCGAGGAGTGAATTAGGCTGTCGTAATTCTCTGAGGAGAACTCATGAAATCACGTGGACCATTGGATCCCGCAGATCTGTGAGAAGGTTAAGGCTGAGTTCCTTTCAGCATTCAGAAATCTCAGGAGGAGTAACGACCGTTGGATGAGAAGCGTCAGGAGTCCTTGATCTTGTGCTCAAAATCTGCTATTTCGGGTTTCAGAGTTTAGAGTGGCAAGTGATTTTGGAGTCATTTCATCACAAAATCCCGGTACACAAAATCACGCCATCCATCATATCAGGGGAGGCTCAGAGTCATTGATTTCCTTTGAAGTGGAATCTCGGCATTTCAGTATTTCGGGGTTCAACATACCGGGAATCCTGATGACAAGGAACCGGGACCTTAGCATTGAAAGTCCCGAAGTCATGAAACGCGACGTGCCTTTGAAGTGAAACATCGACATTTTGGTATTGCGGGGTTCGACATACCAGGAATCCTGACGACAAGGAGTCGAGACACAGTGGAGTGAAAATCCCGAAGTCACGAAATGTGACAGGACTTTGGCATGGAATTCCGGCATTTCGACACTTTGGGTGTCGGAAAGTAGAGGAGGCAGCAATCTTTGGAATCGAGAGTTTCAAAATCTCGGTTCATGAAAAGCCAAAAGATTCAGAGCTGTCGGATCATGAAGAATCTCAGTCGTAGATCATGTAGGAGGAGAAGCTTCGGGAATTCAGAGGTCAGCATTTCGGGAGGTGAGGAACCTTTCTGCTGTGGATTTTTGCAAGTCGTGAAGTCCTGAAGAGAGAAAGGAAAAGTTCCTGAAAGTTTGAGCGAAAATAGCTTTGGGTCCCAATCAGGTTTCGTGGTTCCGTGAGTCAAGAGGCAGAGTTGCATGTCAGTGCAACCCCCAAAATCGCGAAGAGAGAAAAGCCAAAAAGTAGGGTCCCAAGAATTTGTTGAAGGGTACGTGTGACGGAAGTCAAAAGGGTGGTCAAGCTTCGGGGAAAATCCTGAAAGACCATCGATGTTGCTAAATTGGGGAAATTTTGGAAACCAAGAAATCATAGGGGAAGAGGAACGAGTGTGGATCGTTCACTCAAGTCTCGAAAAGATGAAATTTGTGGGAAAAGAGAGTCGTGTGTTCAACTCATTGAAGGAGTCAACCCTCGTTGAAGTTTTGGGTTTCAAAGGTTGAAGAGACAAGGGGATCAACAACAGGATTCACGAAATCATGAAATCTGAAATCTCAAAGGGAAAAGAAAAGCCCCGATCATATTTGTTGGTCAGTTATGGAATACACATGTTTGTATATGTGAAGTATTTCCTGTGGGGAAATCAAAGAGTCAATCAGACTCAGGGGAATATTTAGAATGATCCTACATGGATCTTGGCCCGAGGGTCGGGGGTCTGCATCAGAATCCACCTTAAATTTATTTTAATAATCTCAAGGAGAGGTTGAGAATCTCATGGATGGTTGAGATATTTTCTCAAAACAAAATCCTAATTTGGTGAATCTTGAGAGATTTTTCCTCAAAATCCCTGAGTGATATTTTCTCTCTAAAATCCTTGAATATATTTTCTCCCTAAAAATATTGGAGATCCCATTTTAGTGGATCTAATGAGTGATCTTATCCATGGTGGTTAAGCCTTGGAATCCTATATAATGAAGGCTTTCCATGGTGAAGGAGAGGAAGCTTGGAGATATCAGACTTATGATCGAAGGATTCATGCAAGGGTATGGACAAGGAGAGCTTGGAAAATTGTTGCATCATCATCCGTGCTTGTAAGTATTCTCTTTGGGTTGTTCTCATTTCAATATACTTGGCCTATTTCCTTCAAGCTTGTGTATTCTTGCATGTGATTATCTATAGTGCCTTCAATATTTGTAGATGAATTTGTTTGATCTAATATTGTAGAGTAGCATTTCTTTGTTTCTCTTTACTATCTATTGAATTTCAGGTATCAAGTTGCGCTAAGGATTTTGGAGATCAACGTTACATTGGAAGCAACGAGGAAAAACTTTCAAACTAGGTGCGTCACACCTTTTCTCCCTCTCTCTCTTTCTGATTAGTTAAAATAAATTCAAAGGGATGTTAGTGTCCACTTGTGTTTTTCTGTCTTGGTATTAGGGGTCTATAATCCACGGGAAAATACACCTGTTTGCAAGGGAATATTTCGATGGAAGAAATGATGAATCAAGTGCAAACTCCTTTTACTAGCCAGGGCCACCATGGTTTCTACCAAAACCCTGGCCAACAGGAAAGCATTTTTTGGAAACCTGGTGCCAATCAAAATCCAGACCCATCTTTTCCTTTGAATCCACCACAACCTAGACTACATTTCTTGGCAACTCTAAATTTTCCAGACTTGTTGAGGTTGCTGAAAAGCACAATCTATCATGATCTGCGTTGGCCCCCCATGCTGACTAAGTTTCCCTCGGACATCCCTAAGTTTGAAGGCAAGCCTGGTGAAGATCCAAGTGATCATGTTACAAAATTTTGTTTATGGTGCTCATCCAACGCGTTCAAGGATGTCTCCATTCAGTTGTGTTTGTTTCAATGCACTCTTATAGGGGGTGTTGTGAAATGGTATATCGAGCTCAATATCTCGAAGTATGATTACTTTAATGACCTCGCTATGGTTTTATTAAATCATTTCCAGTTACCGGTAAGATACGATGTCGGCATCGAGTTGCTGGCCATATTTGAGAAAACAAAAGTCTTCCATATCTTAGATCACATCCGAGAATGGATTCAATATAAGATCTTGATCAAATTTAAGTTCCCTCCCACATTTTTGCTCGATTAGTTCCTAAATTCCTTGGTTCCTTGTGTATTCAAAGATGTCCTGAAATCAGGTTTTTTCTGAAGAAGAGGCTTTCATGAGAGCCCAACAACTGGACTTGATTTACTCTCAATCCGATATGTTGTACGAGATCCTTCCCGATGCACCATGGTCGAATTTAAATAGGACCAAACAAAAGTCTAGGTCTCAGGTCGATGGCATAGTAGGCTCAACACAGAGAAAGCCCACAGATAAACTAACTAATCAGTTACAATAGTTATCGATTCAATAGATTGTGGCTAGCCAAAATCCTAGTTCGATTTCCCTCGTAACCCAAATGTTGGATGTCAACAGTGTGAAATCGACAAATACCAAGGTAACCAACAATTTGAGGGAAACAAGAAATCTAAAAATAAGAAGGGTAGGGGGGATAAGAAGGTTGCGAATAATGATAGAGAGGGTAAAAATGAAAAGAGGAAGGAAAATATTTTGTGTAATATTTGCATGGATGACCACTTGACTCATCAATTCCCTTGGCTTGAGGAAGCCCAAACGATATTGTCATAGAAGTAGTCTTCCATGTTAGCCAACCCTTTTCCACAAGCGAAAAATGTGGCTAAAGCTTCCTCATCAACGAATGTTCCTAGGGAAAATCAGGGATCCCCCATGCCTAATGCTAATAACAAAGATGAAAACGTTTATATGATGAAATCCAATGCTCATCTGCATACCATGGCTCATAATTACAGAATTCATGAATCTATTGAGAAGGGAAAAGAAACCTCCAACCCACCGCCTCCTCTTCAAATTGAGAATACTGTGGGAGAAATTATGACTCGCATCCCTAAAGGTTCATTTAAAAAGGTTTCTCACAACCCGAGTGCAAGGGCTTCTTAGAATTACTCTATCATGGAGGATCTGGCAAACAATCCTTGTGTGATATCTACTTTGGAAGTCCTCCATAGTTTCCCCTCATAGAGGAAATCATTGTTGTCTTCCTTGGGAGCGATCAATACTACTAACTCGGGAATGTTTATTTTTGCCCCTACATATTATAAACCTCATCTTCCTCACGACATCATTTTTCAGATAGTAGTGGTGTGTGCCATGAAATCGTTGACATGGAACATTTTATGTATGGTGGTTGATGAGGGTGCCTCGACTTGCGTGATTTTGTTGGCATGTTGGAAGGCCATTGGACAACCTGAGTTATCTCCATCACCCACATTGCTAACTGTGTTTAATGGTTGATATTTTAGACCACATGGCATAATTCCCTCCCCCATGCAGTTGGAGTGAAAACCCATGTGCATCAAAGTAGAGGTAGTCGATTCACCTCTTGACTACAATATTTTGTTAGGGCAGAGTTGGACCTATTCTATGACAGCGGTTGTATCCACCATTTTTTGGGTGTTATGTTTTCCTCACGAAGGCTGGATCATAACCATTGATCAATTATCCTTCTCCCATCCCGACCCTTCATCGGGGGCATCCACGGTCCCGATGATTTCCAACCTGCATCCAGGTAACATCAACTTAGGTGCTGGATTATTTCCATATTTAATGGGGACTTTTGATTATCCATCCCCTGCTAATGATGTCAAGTTTATTTCGACTATCCTCGACCAACCGAATGTTTTGATCTTTCAAGTCGCTTCTTTTAAATGAGTTACTTTAATGACCCATGGATTTTACATTACCCATCGACTTCGATGGAAGGGGTAGGGAACCCTAGAATGGATATGCCCTTATCTGCTACTAAGGTTGCATACAATATTGTCCAACAAGCCTTGGCCAACCCTGATTTGGCTCCCCAACATGAGCTAGATCCCATTATCGAGCCTATTTTGGCTCAAGACTCTCTCGCCACTCACGATCCTTTAGACTTAGTCTTTCCCTCTGACGAGGTGATTTTTGAGGAAATGACTGGGCCAGATATACCTTGGGACGATCTTCACCACATATCTTATTTCTTACTTGAGCTGAGGAGGGTAGAGGCAGGAAAGTTCATTACAACCATTAATGGAGATGCCCCTTGTCCTATTAACCCTCTGTCCATGTACGAAATCTATGTTGAGGGAAACATGGAAAGTATGCATGAGACAATTCCTATCGACATCTCCATAACCCCTAACATTGTGGAAAACATCTTCATTGGGGAAGATTGTTCCCCCGAAGAGATTCAGATCTATATTGAATTATTTAGAGAATTTTGCGACGTATTTTCCTGGTCTTATGAGGAGATTTTAGGCATTGACCCATGAATAGTTAAACAAAATATCACAACTTACCCCTATGTTAATACTATCTGACAGAAGCTTCGCCCAGTCAATCCTCAGAAGGCAACGACGATCAAGGCTGAGGTAGAGAAACTCATCAAGGCTTGTTTCATCTATCTAGTGCAATTGATTCAATGGGTGTTGAACCCTATTCCTGTAAAAAAAAAACAAGGTATGATCCACGTGTGTATGGACTTTCATGATTTGGAAAAAGATTGCCCGAAAGATAATTTTCCAACCCCACTCATTGACCAGATTGTCGATGAATGTGCAGGTTGTGAGATATTTTATTTTATGAACAGTTTTTCTAGGTACAGCTAGATTTAGATCAATCCTGAGGAACAAAATAAAATGACATTTATATGTCCTTGGGGTACATTCGTGTAGAGGAAAATGCCTTTTGGCCTTAAGAATGCTGGAGACACTTTTCAACGGGCCATGTCATTTTACTTTCACGACCTCAAACACATAGTCGAGGTGTATATTGATGATCTGGAATCATGTTCTCGTAAGAGATACGATCATCCCACCACTTTATGACTTATATTTGAAAGGTGTCACTACTATCAGATTCACCTTATTCTGAATAAGTGTAGTTTTTGCATAACATGGGGTCGCTTGTTAGGTTTTTATCACTTCAACTAAAGGGATCATGGTCAATCATCTGAAGTTTGAGGCAATATTTCAACTGCCTCCCCTGCGCACAATCCCCCAAATTCAAAGTCTACAGGGAAAACCAACTTACTTCAGTGTTTTGTTTCCAACTAGGTCAAGATTACTAAAGGGTTTATGCATATTTTGAAGAAATGGGTCCCATTTTGTTGGGATGAAGCATCTCAACGCTCTTTCGAAGCATTGAAATGTATTCTAACGTCTGGCCTTCTACTCAATCCTCCAGATTATGGAAAGGATTTATTGTTGTATTTTGTTGTCATGGATTCTACTATTGGCATGGTCTTGGTCCAAGAGGATGACGCGATCGAAGATAATTATATCTACTATCTTAACTAAGGATTGGAAGGACGGGAACTCAACTACACACATGTCGATAAAATTGCTTTGGAAACTATTCATGCTTTTCAACGGTTCTATCATTACATATTACTTCGCAAGACCACCATCATAGCTGTCATGAACCCTTTTCAATATGTGTTAACACGACGATTCATTGACAAGAAAATTAGTTGAAAAATATTCATCCTACAAGAATTTGACTTGGATTTTGTTTCAGAGAAATATAAAAAGTCCTTGATATTTTTTGAACTAATCTCAGAACTTCTGGTCGAGAGTGGTAATGATTTTCATTAAGATTAATTGATCAATGGGGATATCATCCTTATTGCATCGTTAGACCCTTGGTATGGAGATATACGTGTGTATCTTCAGACTTTGAAGTTCCCATTTTATACTTCTCACGATGAGCGTCAGGGAATACGCCATCAAGAACGAAACTATCTTATCATCAATGATACTTTATATGATCTAGGAGTGGATTGGATTCTCCATTGTTGTGTTACTCACGAAGAGGTAGAAATTGTGTTGAATGAATGCCACACTAGAGAATGTGGCGGTCACCTATCTGGGTTGGAAACAACCCAGAAAATTGTTCGCGCTAGATACTTTTGGCTCTCATTGATCAAACATTGTGTAGAGGAAGTCAAGAAGTGTCACCCATGCTAGATATTATATCAAAAGATGTGGGCACAACCTACTCCCATGTTTCCAGTTATTGTTGTTGGTCGCTTCACCAAGTAGGTGATTGATCTTACTACATGCCACCCATCTTCAGCTAGGGGGAAACACTATATCATCGTGGAAATAGACTAATTCACTGAGTGGGTTGAGGCCATGCTAAAATTCAGCAATGACGAAGAAACAACTGCAATTTTTGTTTTTAACCAGATTGTCACTAGGTTCGATATTCCAAAGGCGATTGTCATAGACCATGGAAGTCACTTTCACAACAAGATGATGTTCGATTTAACATCAAAATTGGGGTTTAATAAAGAATATGTGTCACCTTACTACCCACAGGAGAGTGGTCAAGTGTAGGTTGTTAATAAGTCTCTCAAGGCTATTCTTTAGAATATGATCAATTCGGCCAAGTCGAATTGGTATTTGATGTTGTACTCGATAATTTGGGCTTATTGAGCCTCAGTCAAGACTGTTATTAATTTTTCTCCTTTCCAACTCATTTATGGACTGGAGGCAGTCTTTCCCATAGAGTGCCAAATCCCTTCTCTTAATTTGGAATTGGAACTACTGCCCGACACTACTCCACTGGAAGAGCATCTTTTATATCTCAAGCAATGTCGAGATGCAGCCTTGGCCAATGAGGCTCATAAACAATGTGTCAAGTGTCAGTATGATCGGTCCATCCACTCTCGATTTTTCTCCAAAGGCGACCTTCTCCTAGTATATGACCAAGATAAAGATCCCTTGGGGGCAGGAAAATTCAAACCTATGTGGTTTAGACCATTCATTGTTAATAATTTTTTAGAAAAGGGTGCCTATCAACTGGTTTATTTCGAGGGCAACGCTTTATCAGAGCCTAGAAATGGGCTCTACCTTAAGAAGTATTATTCTTAGATCAGTCACCTCGGTGTGACTTCTTGTACATAATGTATATCTTTATTTATACATTCTTGTGTTTTTTTTTTATGGATGTGTAGTTTATTGTGTTTCTTTTCACTGTGGCAGATGTCAAGTGAATCTGAGGTCTATGTTGGGTTCACAGACTGTGCTAACCAACACACTTGGAGTATTTATTCCATAACTTGGGTGCTTTTTATGCCCTTTGGTCAATTGATATCTTTTGGAGGTATTTTTCTGGGTGAAGCAACCAATAATGTTGTCGAATACAATGCCATAATAGAATTACTACGTGATTCCTTGTCACATGTTATTTCTCATCTTCACGTTTATATATATGATCAAATGGTTGTGTCTTAGTTAAATGGAGTATACCGTGTCTACGATTCCACCCTTTACCGATGATTACTTAGGGTACATCTCTTAGAACACCATTTTGTTTATATTACTTATATTCATGTTCCAAGGAGATCTAATCAACTAACTGATACGTTGGATAATCATGTATTAGATTAGCATATTGCTCACATATAAAAGTAAAAGAACACACATACACGCATATGTAAATACATTTGTACAAAATGTTGATCGATAAGGCAAAAATATGTATATATAATAATTTTTCCAAACAATAATGTCATAAGTAGAAAAGTGGGCCATAAAGCCTCAAATAGAGATAGTATACATTGTTGGGCTCAATCCCTCACTACATAATAGAGTACAAAAGGTGCCCTCAAAACATATGTGGTCTAGTAATAGCTATGGCCTAGGCCTATTGGCCCTAGTATAATGAACTACGACGTTTGCAATATGCCAGAACAACTGAACCCAAGTCCTGTGTACCACTACAACATGTGGCTGCATGGTTAGGGGAAGGTCCTCTATCTTTTCCATCGACACTACATGAGTAAGATTTTTCATGTTCCTCTCTACTCGTTGCAATACTCTCTTAGCCTCTTCGACTGGTGGTCCTCCCATGATTTTCGATCCTCCTACTGTTGCTGGTATGATATTTGCTTGAGAACGACACCTGGTCCTGGAAAAGTCAGATGGTCATAGTAGTCCCACGTTTGTATATAACATATCACTAAGTTAGTACTTTGACATTACCATAAAAAGGATAATATTTAAAAAAATTAAAAATAAAATAATTCTAAAAAATGTGTGTACCTATCTCTCTGTGCTCCTCGCCGGGGGGGCATAGGCATATCAAAATCCCTCAGGAAAATGATCCCTACGTAGAGGTACTCCTTGATCACAGGAATTTGACTGGCCCACCAGTCAAAGAATTTTTCATCAAAGGCCTCCTATACTCTCCCTGCACCTTGTCGAGGAAACAAAGTTGCCCACCTGCATAATGCCAGAAATGAGGCAATATGACCTTGTATTGTCTCTCACGAGATAAGGCTTGGCACTCTCTCGAAAAATAAAGCACACAACATGGTACCGAACCCAAAGTTATTTTTTATTCTTCTTCAATAGTCAGTCAATTTTTTTTTTCATATATGTGAGCATTATAGTGCTCCAGTAAAGTTTTCGCCTAATCATGTAAATTACTATCCAAAGGTTGAGGCTCATGATCTTATGAATTGACACATGAGATCTTACTTTCTCTGTTCCAGCCTCACAATAAATTCCAATGTAATATTCTATGTTGTGCTTTCTGGGAGGAAAGGTCCTCAAGTTAAGCGGTTCCCGCCTCCTGGAGAGGCCGGTCAAAAAGTATATATCCTCTGTCATTAGAGTCAATGATTGGACCTCTAGCATGAAGGCCTCTATGTATGGATGTCAGTACTCTATGAGATGGTTCCGCATCCTTTCTTTTTCCCTCATGAATGGACACTGAAATAACTTCCACATACCACAATGCTTAAGCATGGCAATGGCCCATGGATCCTCCTCTACCAAGACATCTAACTCTTCATTTTCTCTCTCTCGATAGTGAACATACATCCTGTTGAAAAAAGTTTGTGAGGTTAGTCCCTTGTTTCATTTTTTGAAATCTTAATGAGATGTACGTAGGCTATATTTAAGACAATCACATATTTATGTGGGCTAAGTATTACTTTACCTGCATGCATACGCGTGTTGAGCGTGGACAACCCACGTACACGCAGACCCGACCCTTTTACTAGGGAACACACCCTATAAACAATGAAATAAACAATAAATGATGAATGAAAAGGATGAGAGAGGTCATTTGTACTTACTTGGTTGAAGTTTGAAGATCTTTCGTCCACCGTATCCCCTCGAATTCGTGTTTTAAAGAAGAGGTTTTTTTGGCTTTTTTGTTATTTTCCAATTTTCAATCGTTAAAATGAGTTGTATACCCCTAATTATAGATTTTGTTTTGGGTCTTTTTTCCCTAGTTTGGTCCTCTTTTTCCCTATTCTTGGCTCTCTGGGTACTTGATTTTATTTTTGAGAGATCTTTGGGTCGTTATTTTGAAATTTTTCTTTTGGTTTAGTGTTTTTATGAGATGGGTTACACTCACATCATCCCATGGTAAAGTTGTTTTTTGACACTTGCATATAGGTTAGGTTTTCATCATCTTTCATCTTGCATATTGTTGACTTTTTTCACTTTCCCATAGGATCGATCCCACCAAAGTGCAACATGAAACCTTCTATGTTGCTTTAGAAGTGTCATAATTAGGTGGTAGAGCCTTCCTCTACATGGATTCCCTAGGTAGATCCGTTGAATTTTGGCGTCCATGCTATGAGTTTTTTCCATAGGCTTGGGAGTCCTTTTAGTCCTACCATAATTGTGTATCTAAGCCCCATTCTTCTTCATATTTTCTGGATCATACCCGAGGGACTCCCTAAGAGCATGGTTTTTTGTCTTTCAGGATCGCTTAAATTTTGAAAGAAAAATTTAACGAGAGATTATTTATTCTTTTCGGTCTCGTTTGGATTACTAAAGAAAATAAGCCCCCCTGGAGTCTTCTTTAAGCCCTTTTCAAACTCTCTAAAATTGAAAATATTGTCGAGCGATCTTTTTTCCCTTCATGCTCATCAAACTAAAATTTGAAGGCAAATTTGTCTGGTGGTATTTTATCCCTTTTTTTGGTCCAGACGGTTAATTTACGAATAAAGGTATTCCCTAGGAGCTTCGGTTCACTAGGAGAGTATTCTCAGGTGTAAGTTTAACCCTTTTTTGGGCCAGAGGGACTAAATTTTCGAAAAAGGGCCATTCTCCCTGGTTTTGGTTTTTCTCTTTTTCCAGCCTTGGAGATTATCTACGAAAAAGGAACCACCTTAGGGTCCATAGTTAATCTCTTTTCAGATTTCCTAAATATGAAAAGATTGTCGAGTGACCTTGTTCCTTTCACACTCGTCAATTGGTTCAGAAGAAATATCTATTTGGCATAAGTTTAACCCTTTTTTATGCCAATAGATTATCCAGGAAAAAGGTACCCCTCGGGAGACATGTCTCGTTGGGAGAGTTCTCCTAAGTTATATTTTATACTTTTTTGGGATAAGGGGACTAAACTTAGAAAAAGGCTATGATTCCATAGTTAAGATCTTTTTAGACTCCTTAAAATTGAAAAGATAACCTAGTGATCTTGTCTCGGTTACACTTGTTAAAATGGTTTTGAAGAGATGTCCTTTTAGTATACATTTAGCCATTTTTTGAACCGTTGGACTAATTACGAAAAAAGGAACTCTCTAGAGTCTTATTTAGTGTTTTTCAGACTCTCTAAACATGAAAAACCACCGAGCTTACCTTCTCTGGGCTCATAAAAATTCACATGGAATGAGTCTTGTTGTGTCATCCTTAATCGCATCGCATGTCTCATCCTGGAATTTTTGGCCTAATGCCAGATTCATGTTGATATTAACTGAACATTCAAAGCATTCCTTAAATACAATCCTTACAACTTTGTTTTCTCTTGCAATATGACACCTTAACCCATGGGGGATTTTTCCCGAGTTTACTTATCCTTCACATGTCTCCTTGCATTGAGAATCAGTATGTTCCATGAACTTGGAACTAGTTTTATTTCCCACGAAACTTGTTCCTCCTTTGTAACGTAACATTTTTTTATTCTTTTTCAAGCTCGTTAAAAATTTGAAAAAGACAAAAAAAATAAAATATTCCAAAAAGAGGGGACGGGATATACATTATTTTTATCGGAAGCACGATAATCTCCCTTGGAAAAAGCACATCCTTCTATTTGTTATCCAAGCATTGGGATATGTCATGACCTTAGGAAGATGTTCTCGTTACATAGAGTTGTGTCCTCCTCCATTTGGTTACTCTTCCAAACATTTTGAGAGTTTGTGGTGCCTCGTGTATCACATAATTATGTAAATAATATGTTTCCTAAGTCTCATCATTTTGTTGTTATTTTTCCAAGGGAAGTTTGATACACCTAAGATGACCATTTTGTAGTTGATCTCTTGACCTTCATGACTTGGCCATCCCAAAAGGCTAGTCAATTTTGGATTCCGACTCAATGAATTTATGTTACTGATGATCGAGACCCCTAGTCTTTCCATGAAATAATGTCAAAGACCTCAGAGTAGTCAGTCTTACACTCCTATTCTACTCCTACCTGAGTTTTGAAGATATTGAAATTGTTTCTCTAGCTATGAAGTTCTCATCTCCAGCCATAGGCGATGATGATTCTAGAAGATTAATATCATATTGTACTTGTATACCTTCAGATGATTTTGAGATGTAGATTTGTTGTGTATTGTTCTCAGCTACACTTTTATTGGCATACACATTAGTCATGTAGCCATGATTACTATATATATGACATGGATCTCTCGTGTACTTGATTGGCATCCATGCTTAGTTCATCATGAGCATGGGTATGCCCACCTCAGAGACATTATCATTATTTTGCAGATGACATGCTCACGAACACTCGTCTCAGGCTCACTCAACTTTGTTCATTCCCACTATGTAAGGATATTGTAATGTATTTCGTCCATCAGTTTCTCTTATTACCTCAGACATTAGGGGGTATCTGTTATAGTCCAAAATACCATATCTGTGCTTCCAAGACATTGGCCCATCCATTTTCACACTTTGCCAAAAATATTGTTGAGGCTTCCTTCTAAGAAACCTTTTTTCGGATAGTGTACGTGCGCTGCTGCACTAATATCTTGCATACACATGGGTGTTACATGCTATTTAGCCCGCATACACATGTGTGTTGCATTATAGTTAGCCCGTGTTTACCTCCAAAAGTTGCAAAAAATATAAAATTGGGCAAAATTGGGTGGAGTTTACAGGCTATGGAGAGTTTCCTAACCATTTTACCCCTTGTATCCCATCCCCAAACCGAATAACCATATTTTTCTCATATAAAAATAGGTCTTTGGAAGTCATTTAGAGACATGAAGAAGAGAATAAGAAAACTTTGCGAAAATCCCTTTCCTTTCTTTGCCCAATATTTGCATCTCATTCTGAGTTTTAGCCTCAAGTTTCCCCTCCAGCCATTCTCCCTATGCAACCCTTCCTCCTTCCCTTGATAGTATGTTGGTTGTGAGAAGATACTGTGGGATTGATGCACTTGGAGCCATAAAATAGGATCCTAGACTTGGTTTGTAGAGCAGTCGCCAATAAAGGTTGTAACATTTTTTTATCTTGAATTTGAATAAAATATATTATTCTTGTCCCAAAACCCTATATCTACATGTTCTTATTAATTTGAGAATTTATATCTATGTTTAGACTTTTAAAGTGATTATTAGAGATTGTATATGTTTTTGCATTGTATTCCTAACCCCTTGTAGGTCAGCTTTGGGAGGAGATCTGTGATCTAGGAGCCAACAACAAGAAAAAGAGGTCTACACTAACCATAAGGATTGAATTTGCACTCATTAACCCTCTCTTTCCTCTTTCTATTATCACTTAGTTTAGATGGTTTTTGGGTATATTAAAGGTATATTAGTCTTTTAAGGGAGTTATCTCTCTTCTTATTCCTTAGACACAGTTTAGGGGGATTTTTCCCATAACAGATGCGGAGGTTGTCTTTCCCTATCCCCCACCTTCTGCTTCGATAAATGCCTCTCATCAGACCGCTACCATTTATGTCAGTGACAAAGTCCCTATCATGACTACAACCACTATTCATTCTATGGTCACACAGAATCCATTTTTTTGTCCTTTTTCTTACGGGATGTCAATATTCAACATGACCTCAAATCTAACCCAATCTATTGTACATAATATCGACTTGGGTACGAGGAGTTATAATAATCCCCTGCAAGTATCCATTGGGGGCACCACTACTCCATTCAATGTGTTTCCTTTTGATGGAGGTCATATTACCCCTTCATCCCCCTCACTTGGAGGTGTTTCCCAACAACTATCTGGGTCCGCTGTTGGTTATAATTTGTCTATCAAAGGGAGTCATACACCTCAACCTTCCACTACTCTAGTTGGGTCTATGCCATTTTCCTTATTTGGTGCTTTGGGGAATAATACATTTTCTTCATCATCGTTTGCATCAGGGGGAAACCCCTCCCTTATAAATCAACCCATCCTAGCACAAGGTTCTATGCCTTTGTAGGGAGTGATGACAAGAGGCACCTCCTTCCAATGTCTAGGGAATCTTGGGAATAATTGTATCCCTCTAGATGATATTATGATTGGGGGTAACCTGTTCCACTCTCAATGTAATCCCCTTCAAGGTTTAGTGCCTATGCATGGGGGGTTGGTTTGGGGTAAACTTAACCAAGGCCAATGGAATTCCATGTAGGGGATATGTCCTTCTCAAGGCATGTCATCCAACTATTTGAACTCCTCTTCCATGCAAGAAAGCATGTCGTTCCTTTACACTAGCCAAGGAAACCCTGGTTTTTACCAAAAACCTAGTCAGTGGGAAATATTTTCCTAGAAACCTAGTGCCAACCAATATCCAGGTCCGTCTTTTATATCAAAGATGTCATAACTAAGGTTACTGTTTCTAGAAAATATTCATTTTCTAGACTTGTTAAGGTTATTGAATAATTGAATCTGTCATGTTCCAGGTTGTCCTCCTATACCGACCAAGTTACCATTAGATATCCCAAAATTTGAAGGAAAAAATGGTGAGTATATAGGTGATCATGTCACAAATTTTCATTTGTGGTGCTCCTCGAATTCACTAAATTATTATTCCATTAAATTATGATTGTTTCAATGCACTCTCATAGGGAGTGTCGTGAAATGGTATATTGAGCTGGATGGCTCGAGATATTCTTACTTTAATGATATGGCGATGTTTGTCTTGAACCATTTTAGCTTCCGGTGAGATATGATGACGTCACAGAGATGATGGCCAATTTCGAACAGACTAAGGAAGTCCATATCTCTGATCGTATCTAGGAATGGAGTCATCGTAAGAGCTTGATCAAGGTCAAGGTCCCTCCTGTGTGTTTTCTTGAGTGGTTCTTGAAGTCTTTGGTGCCATATATCTCCAAATATGTCGTGAGTTGTAGAGTGTTTTCTGAGGAAGAGGAAATAATGAGAGCTTGGCAGTTGGAGTTGATCTATTCACAATCTGGTATGATTTATGAGATTCTTCCTAATGCATCGCGGTCAACCTTTGACTTGGACAAACCTAAGTCTGGGCCTCATGCTGATGGTATTATGGGCTCAAAAAAAAATAATCCCACGGATTTGTTGTCTAACCAAATGCAACAATTATTGTTACAACAAGTTGTGGCCAGCCAGACTTCTAGTATGGCTTCCCTCGCCACCCAAATATTTGAAGTACATGGTGTGGAGATGACGAACCCTAAGTGTAACCAAAAACCCGAGGAGAAAAAGAAGAGAAAGAGCAAGAAGGGTCGGGGGGGGGGGTAGTGACAAAAAGTATACTAATAAAGATGCATAGGGAAAAAATTAAAATAAGAAGGTCAAGTTTTCTTGTAATATTTTCATGGAAGAACACCTTACTCATCAGTTCCCCCAGATTGAGGAAGCACAATATTTTTTGGTGTAGTAGCATCCTTTTTTGTTAACTAACCCTTTTCCTCAAGGGAAGAATATGACGCAGGCATCCTCATCCACCAACATTCCTAGGGGAAGTTAGGGTCCCCCCACGCATGAATCTAATCCATGAGCCACAAATGTATATATGATGAGGGTATATGCTCATCTTCAGACTAGGGCCCATGATTATGGAACCCCCGAATTTGTGGATAAAGGAAAGGGATCTCACAACCCATCCAAACCTCTCCATATTGAGAATCATATAGTATATGAAATGACTCATATCCCCAAAGGTGTGTTCAAGAAGGGGTATTATAACCCAAATGCACGGGCTTCCCAGAACTATTATGTTGTTTAAGATATAGCACAAACCCCTTGTGCAATGTCTTCTCTGGAGGTTCTCTAGAATTTCCCCTCGCAAATAAAATATTTTTTTTTGGATTTAGGTGCCTCGAAGCCTACTAACTCACGATCTATCATATTTTACCCTTCCAATTTAAAACCTCATTTTCCATATCATGTCTCTTTTCAGATAGTAGTGGTTTGCACCATGAAATATTTGACACGAAACATCTTTCGCATAGTGGTAGATGAAGGGGCATCGACTTGTGTTATGTTGCTTGCATGTTGGAAGTCTATTAGTCAGCCCAAGTTAGCTTCATCCCCCACATTGTTAACAATGTTTGATGATTGTTCTTTTCGACTGCATAGACTAATCCCCTCCTTTCCCATGCAGTTGGAGGGAAAAATTGTATGTTTCAAAGTTGAAGTAGTTGATGTTCCTCTCGACTACAACCTTCTGTTAGGTCGAAGTTGGACTTATGCAATGATGGCGGTGTTGGGATCTAAAGATGTTCTAAAAATATCCTTAGTCTGACATTAATTTTATCAACCGAGGATTCATCTTTTATCTCAAGAATGTCAACAAATTCTATGCACATAGTCGTAGAGGTTTAAATCGTGTAGATAATTCAATTATAGAAAATCTGAGTCTATCTAAATTACTACAATAATCAAGTTCTTCACACATTAACTAAAAACTATGAAACTAATAACTCAATCAACATAATTGTAGTCTTAACAATAACACACCATGAATGAAAGCATAAACCACTTTACTGAATTCATTCATTTATCTAATAAACAATAGTTTAATCTACGAAAACACTTAATTAATCAATCTCTTAGTGATTAGTTACTATGTTGGAAAGGAACATCGATCTACTGAGTATTTAAGAAGGAACAACAAATGAAAATTAAATGAAAGGAAGAAAAAATGTGAATTTAATGAAAGGAACAACAAATGTGAATTTAAATGAAAGGAATTCACAAGCGATAAATTGGCAGTAAATGTAAATGGAATATTAATCGATAATCTGTAAATAGAACATCTACTCTATGCAAATGGAACAACATAACCAATTCATAAAATAATCAACACATTAACGAGTCTATTTAATTGTGGAAAGGAAATTCAAATCACATAACTATAAAAAAATTGATAAGATTACACATGAGACAATAGCTCCTGTCGACTGGGCCCACGGTCTTCAAAATATACTACTACAAAAACCTCAGTATGGAGAAATGATCAAAATGCTTGAAGCTTTCATTAATTCCATAATTGATGAGTCATTTAAAATGGTATTGTTGTACAAAGTGTCAACAATATAAGAGATAAGAATTCTTGGTTATCTCTCTATCATTCACTATTCTTTATATATTACAATGAGATAAGTAAATTAAGCTATCCCGAGGATCGAATTTCATAGACACTCTGATAACCCTCTGGAGGATACCAAATAATGGGGGGACTGTACCTGCATCCAATCCAGGAAGGCCCTTCTGATGTAGTGCCCCACCTCAGCAGGGTCTGCTGACCTTCCGGTCACTGGATTTTCTCAATATTCGAGCTGGAACAACTCTTTGATTCCTTGCTAGAATCCTCACGAAATATCCACAGGTCCTATGTGTAACTCAACCCGCCTGAACAAGAAATAGGCCTAAGATTTCTTCACATGATCACTAGCTGTGACCACAGTCCTAACCCAAAAGGTGCTTCACCATATCAGACCTCAGGTTATTTCACTTGAGACAAAACTGACCTCACAATTTCCGATTTCCCGATTGTCAATTTATCTAGGTGCGAGATCCTCCTTTAACCTTCCGCCGATATGACCTCTAGCTATGACCTAGGGCCAAGCTTTTGAGCATGTCAGGATTTCACGTATCGGGAACTCGCGATGTATCTTTTCTCCCTTTTCCCAATATCCGAACTCACGACTTCCTCACCTTAGATCGACAGTCCTAATTCCCCCGCGATCCGACGGTCTTGTTTTATCCTTTGTGTTTCAGGATTTCATGTTTCGCAAAGTCGAAAGGTTGCTCACCTCTGATCTTACGACTTCCAAAATTCCACTCATGTCAGATCGATAGTCTACGTTCCCCATGATCCAATGGTCCAGATCTCCTCTCTCTCGAATTGGGATTTTTCATTTCGGGTAGTTGGAAGACTGCGCACCTCCCTTCTCCCGATTCCCGATTCTACGATTGCCTTGGATCGACGGTCTAGATCCCTCTGTGATCCAATGGTTAAAATTAAATGACGAAATTGGATTTCACGAGTTTTCTTACCCTATGCACTTCCAAAATGTTAAACTTTGTGCACTTACCTCTAGATCCAATGACTATTAGTCCCTTCATTTAGATCTAACATTCAAGATTTGATCTCCCTCTACGTGTTCTTATGAGCGTCTGGATGCGAGATTTGACAGCCATATCTCTTCCTCTGTAGCTGATCCGACGGTAGCTGTCACTCCCCTTCTTGAGTTTATGAATTCCTCTAACTTAGAAGATTTTTAGGTATTCAAAGGCTTTGACCTTTTTTCCTCCCACGAGTCTATTTATTAGACCTCAACTGCACTTCTGGAAGGCGTTATCCCTTCTAAGATTTCTCTATTTCTTCTCCTTTGAATCTTATGGAGTCCCTTTGACACTTATTCAAATTATGGATCTATGCACTCTTTGCAGCAGATTCTTACACAAGACTTGGTTCTTGCGAGTGACTGTGCACGCCTTGCAACAACCTCTTTGCACTCCTTGCAAAGGAAAAGTTTCATGTTATCTCTTCTAAGCTTCGGAATCAAAACAAATTTCTTCAATGCTATTAAGTACCTATACTGAATACAAAAACAACACAACAGATATACAAGAACAATATGCAAAATCTTTTTTATTACCATCAAACCCTTGAGGTAGGGCAACACCATACAATGGATCCTATTATGGAAGGGATCCTCTCCTGTTC
>JZKD02S2004241.1:355227-381811 GCA_000966675.3 Picea glauca | reverse complement strand
CATTTATTATATCTAACTACCATAGTGGGCCTTATTTAATAATATAGTGGACCTAGTCCACCTTACATTGAATGACCTCCACTATTATCACTATGGGCCCTCTGGGTCCCCCTACTACCTCTCTAGCTACCTTACAAATGTACTCCTTGCGTTCTATGTGCACACCTTGCACTCACTCAATAGAAGAGAAACAAATGAAACTTATACTAACATTCACAGTTTCATCCATTCATAATGAAATTCATTCATTTATGAAAAGACAATAACAGGGAATTGCAAACAGTAACAATACTATGCATTTGGCTCAAGTTTCCTCTATCATGTTCATTCAAAAGTAAATATCTACAGATAATATAAAAAAAAGAACTTAAAACTCAGAAAATTCCTACTAACTCGCAGTAGCCTCATTTGGGCATACAAAACCTCTATTTATCTCAGAGGGTCCTTAGGGTTCCCCTCGAATACTCGTCTACTCGAAAATAAAAACGTAAATTCTACCTAAGTTTAGTTACATTCAAGACTCAAAGTGAAACTCCCTGATTTATCATGATCATTCCACCTCCAAGCGTTTGATCTTCTTATGTTCTTCATCATCTCCCCAAAAGATTCACAGTAACTCCCAGCATTTGATATTCCGAAATGATTCCTGAGCGCCGATCTTTCCTGCCATGTGAGCTCGTTGACGATGCCTCTGCATAACCTTATTCCATGATCATTTTGGAATACCTCTCTAACCTGAGAGCATCTACTTGAAAATTCCTGAAACCAAATGGTTCCCTGTTCTTGACTTCATTTGAAGAGACATTCCATATTAATTTGGCAGTATAAAGTGCTTCTGCTTTAATTTCTCCAAAATACGGTAGCCCTGAATGTACAACATGTCTATGTATGGGGGATAAAGATTCCACAACCTTCTCCCTCTTCATGAATTCTCTATGTTGTGTAATGGTATCAAAGGGTTTAGGAGGTTCCCCTCTGATCCATAGGTCTAGTTCATTATCCCTTTTCATGAAGATCTTATGTTCTTTGGCCCACCTAAGTTGATTTTTTGAAAAAGACAAAAAGGACTGAAACTGGATATCCCCAGTGAATGGATTGGGGTTCTCTTCTCTATTTTATTCCAGAATGAAATTGTGAAGGTATAGTTCACACAAAAAGTATTGTACTCCATCCTCTTGTTCTTTAAAACATGAAACAAAATTAGAGATAGTGATAAACTCAGAAGGTGTACCTGCCCTAATAGATTTCAATTTTAATAATAGATAAAGTTCTAATAAAAATAGGGAATAATTAGTAGTAGGGGACCTGCAAGATAATATATCAGAATAAACAGAGAAAATTTATTTGATTTTCTCCAAAGCTCCATAAAGTTGGACCTGTACCTTATTGACCTTTTCTTTAGCTATGCTGAGCTCAACAAAGGTCTCATTCTTAATTGTTGATATGACTCAGAGTTTTTTGACAACTTTCTGATGCTCTGTGGATGTCACCATTTCACTTCGACATTGGGTCAGGGTTTGTTGGGATTGTTCCAGTTCTTCTTCCAACCTTATAATAGTGGAATCATGTTTAGGGGAATGAAATACTTATTCATTCTGAACAACTATTTCTATTATTGCTGGAACCTCTTTCTAGGTTTATATTTCAACTAATTCCAAAGGAGCATGAAATTTTGTTTGTGTTCCAACAAAATTGGTGTGAATTTCCCTTCTGGGAAGTGGATTTCTTCCCTGTACTCTAGCCCTCTTATATCTCTTCTTCTCATGGGTTTTGTCGGCTTGTTCTAGCTTCTTCATAAGTTGTCTAATTGTTTCTTTCAATATGCCAACTTTTTGTTTTAATACTTTTATTTTCTTGACCCTCTTCCTCAATTTCTTGTTTTCATGTTCCAATTTTCTAATTTTGTTATTGCCTTTTTCTGTTGTTTCTTTTGTCTAAGGGAAATTTCAAGGTCTTCCCCACCTTGATCAACTAGTAATTGATTCCCGGTATCTTCTTGGTGCTCTGGTTTCTCTAAAGGATTTTTCTCATCGAACTGCAGTTCTGTCTATTCCTCTCCCTTGGGAGATGGCATCTCCATATCAGGAAGATCAAAGAAATGGTTTGAATGAGAAGAAGTTGGAGCTTGGAGCTCTCTTGAAATGTTTGTATCCTCAGTAAGTGATATCCCTAAATTTCCCAACATTTGGGCCATCTTCTCTTCATAACTTCATAAGAAAGCATCATGCTGTCCTACAGGGATTTCATGTGATGGTTGTTCTATTTGTACAGTTTCCTGAGTGCTTTCAAGTTGTGTTGTCTCTTTATCCTTTCTTCTTTTCATAGTGAAGGTATCAGGAACAAAAATTGTTCTTTGTATTTTATTATTTGATGTTCCTTCCTGCATTCTCTGAGTTTCTACCAACTAAATAAGGTATGCTTCCATTTCAAGTTGAGGTACTGGTATTTCAATTTGGGCATTATCTTCCTCTATCTAGGCTTCCTTAATTCCTTGTGGAGGAATTTCATGGTCGACTTCAGGTTATTCAATTTGCAAGGGACTATCGAGCTTAATTAAGTCCCCCCAAGTTATTTGTGTATGGTTTAAGTCTCAGTTTACTATCAATTTTACTAACCTGTGATGACTAATTACATTGGCATGGTGTTTGGATTTTTGGGTTCTTCCAACGACTTCATGTAGCATGGTATTAAAAGCGAATGGTAGATTTATCACTAATCGTTGTTTTAATACTGCCAAAAACTTGAGGTGGCGAGGTATCACCACATCATATCACCTGTCGCATGTGATGTATCTCTGTATCATGCATGCTATATCCATCCAGGGTTCGCTAAGAGAAGTGGGGTTGAGGCCTTTTACTTTTTTGTCGAATTATTCCCCTGGTTCTACGAAGGAATCCACAGCTTCCTTGAGTGTTGTGTATTTACCAGTCCACTGTGTTCCTTTGTTTGGGAGGCATGTTACCTCATTTGGGAGGCCTGTTACCTCAACTATAATGGCATCAATAAATGGTATTTGTATGCCTCATATTACTGAGAGTCCCCCCTATAAATTTTGGAAGAATGCTAGTGCGACATTTATATCGAATCCCTGTAGTCTGTTAAAGTATTGCGTCCACCCTAGACGGTGTGTAATTTACCTTTATTGGTCAGTTACTTGCAGCAATGTAGGATCACAGGGAATTCTTCAACCACCCATATCTTCTGTAAACAAGTCAGCACGACTATCATTCCCACATGTAAACTTAGTTAGACCAGTCTATGAGAAAAAATTACTAGAAATGGTAAAAATTACAGAACAACAATGGTATATAGAAATATGAATTTTCACATTATATGTAATCATTATGGCCTATCGATAATCGTGTGGAATGTCTGCCCCCTGATGAATGAAAATGTCGGCCTCGACCATCGGTATGTGTGAATGTAATGATGGCGACCAATCAAGTGATGGATAATTATTACACTGTTGTCGCTGGGAGAACAACTGTTAATAAATTTCAAAGCAATTTAATGTTAATCATGAATGATAATCACACCTTTTGTTGAAAGTACAAGTTCAAATACCAATATTCAATATGTCCAGGAAGAATATTCTGAGTAGTCCTAATTTGTTCACATTTTATGAATATGCCACATGTCATAACTTTGTTACATTCCCTTGTGTTGAATATAGTCGGAATGATAACCTTTTTTTTAAGAAAGGAAGTCTATGAACACAATACAAAATTAGAGTATTAAGATAAACTTCAATACCACAAGCAAAGCCATTGTTTCCAGCAGGCGTCCACAACCTCGATAGGGTTTCCTTTTAACCCATAGATGAGCGAGTATCCTCAAACAATTTGAATAGTCTTCTCCTAAAAAAAGGCCACTATCCTGGTTTGGTAGCCAGATAAAAATAATGCCACTCACTAGATCATAACAAAGTGAACAAGCTGGCTCGTGATGAGACCTCTTGTCCTTTGACCCTAAATGCCAAAGGTCATTTCCCTGGTGTGGTAGTCAGAGTGGGAATGTCACTTATTTTAGTCTCTTATGATCCTAGTAGGTTGGATCATGATGAAACCCCCAATCCTTTTTGGGAGAAGGTTATTTTCTTTATTTGTTTTATTATTATTATTGTTTTTTTTTTTTTTCTTAAAGATTTATTAAGGGAGGCTCATCTACTCCTGAAGAGTGTGGGATGGTGTAAGAAGTGTAAGAATTCCAAGTTAAAATGTTCCTTAGACTCTTTATTGTGATGTGAAGGCAATTTATCATTCAAGTATATGTATATATAGGGGAAAGAAACGAATTACGGTGGTTAAGGATTATGAATAATATTAAGATAATTTGGAAAATAAATCCATAAAAAATTTGATAAAGTATGCTAGATATTCCTCCAAAAGAAAATGACAAATCGTTTCCATGATGGTTAGAAGTGGTTCTTTGAAAATTAGTTAGTGAAGTTCATACCCAAAGGAGTGGCTAAACATATCAGAAGCACATATTGTTGATGAAAACAAAATTTGTTACTTTCAAAGGAAAGGAACAACAACCGCAAAAAGGAACATAAGTTGTTTCTTTCGAATGAACAACGCTACTCGAAAAAAAGGAACGACAATCGTGACAAAGGGAACGAAAACTATCACATTTGAATGAATGATATTACCTGCAAAGGGAATGATAATCACAACAAAGGGAACGACAGTTGTTACATTTGAATGAATGAAACTACCCGCAAAGGGAACAACAATTGCAAAAAGAGGAACAATAGTTGTTATGTTCGAATGAACGACACTACCCACAAAGGGAACAACAATCGCAACAAAGGGAACATAAACTGTTACGTTTGAGGAAGATGATGATTATGTTCAAATTTAACCATCTAATTAATTAATTGGATGGTTTGTGGTGTCATGCATTCATTTTCTATTTACTACAGCCACACATTCGTTTAGTGCAGTCGCCCGACTTTTTGCTGCGGAACATGACATATTCATTTCCTATATAAAACAAGGTTTATATTCGATGGATTTTTCAAAGTGATACAAAAGAAATTTGAAGTTTCGAATAAGGAACAAAAAAGAGTGCTAATTATATTTCATTACAGACATATTTTCTAGTTTTTGTTCTCCAAATCTCTTTATAGTGACTTTCCTAGAAAGAAAAAACATAAAACTTGATCAAATCTTTAAAGAAAAATATATACAATATGTACAGTGCTAAAAAAACAACAATTTCATGGAGATGAGGTTGTTGGGTTACCTTCCCAACCAGCTAAAATATGAACAGTAGGATCATTACTTACTTCTTGGCAAAAGGATTCTTTTGAAAGCGGCTGATGGTAAAGCTGTAGCCGATGTCCATTTACCACAAAAGGAGAACCAGACCTGTCGATGGTAGCTAAAGTGACAGTGCCATTATCATGGACTTCCTTGATTTCATATGGTCCTAGCCACCTTGTCTGCAATTTCCCAGGAAAATCCTAAAATATGGAATCATCTCTGATACATCTTCGAATCTGAAGAATAGACCCTATGTGGAAAAGATATCCACCAATCTAGGTGAACCGTGCATTGCACTGAACAATTAATTTCCTTTCTCTTGATGACAAGTGTGTTGGAAATTTCCCAACTACCAGATAATTCGCCACATCCACATACCAAGGCATCTTAATAGTCACAACTAACAAGTGTTCATCTAGAAATTGGTCTTTGACTGTCAAAGAGTTATCTGTTTTGGGTACACAAGACAAAAAGTCTACAACAATATTCTCTCTTCCCAACCGATCCTTAATGGTGATGTTGAATTCATGCAACAACAACAACCACCGAGTAAACCATCCATTAGTAATTGGTTTGTTAGCTAAGTATCTAATATCAGAGTGATCAGTATAAAAAATATTTGGAAAGTCTGTTATATAGTGTTTAACTTTATTAATAGCATGTATAACGGTTAAAAATTCCTTTTTTGTTACTGTGTAATTTAATTCAGCAGGAGTAAGATTTTTGTTAATAAACTAAATATCATAAGGTTTATTGTCTTCTTCCTGTCCAAGGACAATGCTTATAGCGATATCTGATGCATTTGAAGAGATGTGAAATGGTAATTTCTAGTTTGGTCCTCTCAGCACCGATGTTGTTGAAACTAACGTTTTGAGATCTGCAAATGCAACATCACACTTATCAGACCACTGAAATTCTACATTACAAGTTAAATCATGTAAAGGTGTAACTATTCTTGAAATTTTTTCTATGAATATACGATAATATCCTGCACAGCCAAGGAAGCTATGTACCTTGGTTTGTGTACGAGGTGTAGGAAAATTAACGATTACCTCTATTTTTGTTGGGTCTACCTTGATTCCATATGTAGAAACATAATGTACTAGTACCACACCTTCAATCATCATCATATAAAATTTCTCATGACTCAAAAATAACCTAGTAGCAATGCATCATTCCAGTACCTTCTCTAGATTTCTTAAAGATTGATCAAAGTCAGTGCCATAAGGGGTAAAATCATCCATGTAAACTTCAAGTCCTTCATTAATTAAATCAGAAAATATAATTAAAATATCTCTTTGGAATGTAGATGGAGCATTACATAATCCAAAGGGAAATACGCGATATGAGAAGGTACCCTAGGGACATGTAAATGTAGTTTTATCCTGGTCTTCTGAAGCAATCTGAATCTGATTATAACCACTAAAGCCATCTAGGAAGGAGAAAAATTGCTTCCCTGCTAAAGTATCAAAGACCTGATCAATAAAAGGTAGGGGAAAATGGTCCTTCTGGGTATATTTATTGAGTTCTCTGTAGTCTACACAGATTATCCACTTACCATTCTTTTAGGAGATGATTACTAGTGCAGAGACCCACTGGCTTTCTGAAATAGGATATATGAAATCTACATCCAATATTTTCTATAATTCTTCTTTGACAATGTCCCTGAGATGAGGGTTTAATATTCGTTGGGGTTGTCAGATGAGTGGGGCATATTTTCAATATAGATGTGATGTGTACATAGTTGGGGATCAATTCCCTTCATGTCGGGATACTCCCAAGCAAAATCCTGTTGATATTTAGAAAGGATTTGAATCAATTTTTGTTGTTGTTTCTCATTCAAATTGGCATTAATATTAAGAAATATTCCTGGTGCAATTTCAACTATAATGTTGTTGTGGAAAAAAATAGTGGGAATTTGTTTCTCCATCAATTCTTCCAAAGGATTTCCCTGTGCTTCATTATCTAAAACAACTTAGCGCATTTGACATGTCGGGTTTCCTATAACAGTTGGGTTGTTAATAAATCTACTTATCACATCTTCTAGTTGGTTTTTGAGCCCAATAACTTCTTCTAGTGTGAGAGGAGATCATAGGTTTTCTTATGGGTATCTAGGTGGTTGCAACTGCTGATGTACGACAGGTAGACTTGGTTTAGCTGGAGGATACAAGATAAGGTTCTTTATAACACTTCCTCTAGAAATTGTCATGTTTCCTGCACGACATTCTATGTATGCATCTGTCGTTGCTAGCCACGATCACCCCAATATTAACGGGTGTCCATATAGTATACTTCTTGGGTTGATAACTAGGAAATTAGCTTGGTATTCCCAATAGTCGATCGAGAATGCTATTTCTTGTAATGTGCCGACTGGTTTAACCACCGATCTATCAGCCAGTTCTAACATAGTTGAAGTAGGTTCGAAGGAGGTGATACCCAAGACATTACAAGTCTTGGTGGTTAGAATATTGATGGCCACCCCTAAATCCACCAGTGTATTTGGAAAAAAACAACCTTGTATTTGAACCATTACCAAAAGATTCCATGGGTATTTGTATTTGACTGGCTCCTGCTTGCCTAGAATAAGATCAGAAAAAGTTCCTACAACATGGACAGTTGATGGATTCTTAGTTTTCCTTCTGGACTTCTTCCCACATAATTCTTTAATTGTTTTTTCATAAATAGGAATATCTTGTAAATCTTGTAGGAGCGGAATTTTAACACATAGATTCTTTAGTTCCCCGACAATATCAAATTTAGGATATACGACTGGTTTTTCTATCATTAGCCTCTAGGGAAACGGGGGAGGAGAAATTACGTCTTTATCAGGATTTGGTTTCTCTACTATGTTTCCCCCCTCTTCTGTTTCTTCTGTTATGACCACAGTAGATGGTTTTATTGCTGGTTGTCTATCATTCTGATTATCCTGTTTTTAATGAATGTCACTTTACTCAAGAGAAATTACACGCCTTGATCTCAATCATAGTTCATTTCACCCTATAGAGGTTGTTTCACCCTCCAAATTCTTGACATTTTGCATGAGCTGGACTGGTCTGTTATTAGGATTCGGGTTGGGTTGAGAAGGTAATTGAGGGGACATTTGAGGTTGGGGATGTTGGGTCAATTGAAGTGGATCTTGTAAAGTGGGTTGGGCTTGAGGAGCCCTTCCGATGGGTTAATTTGTTAGTCCCATGGGGCACTACCAGTTTTGAGTTCAATTGGGGGCTTGGGAAGCTGTGCTAGTCCATTGTGAAGGATAGGGGTTATTATTTGAATTTTGACAAAATGGGGTAGGGTATTTCAGGTTAGGCCAAGTAGGATTAGCAACTGGTTGATTTGGTGAGGGTGCAGTAGGATATTGTTGGGACTGCCATGTGGGGTTAGCAAATGGTTGGCCCTGTCATGTGTTTCCATAATTATTTTGTTGATTATACTGCCCAGAAAAGAAAGAAGAAGGATCTTGTAGCGTACCTAGGGGGCGAGGCTGCCATTAGCGACATTGAGCCATCATATATACTGGTTCTGTTTCCTCTTCTGCTTCTTTAAAGGCAACTTTTAGTCTTGGGAGTGATGAACATTGCTCTGTCGCATGGTCCTTGGCACAGATGGTGTAGGTCTGAACCATGTCCAAGGGAAACTCTCTTAAACCATGTTTCCTCCTGCATCGTGGAAAATATATAGCCAACAATTTTTCTCCTTCCACTTGTTTCTGTTTAACCTGGAGAACATCCAATTGTGTAGTCAGAGTACCCAAAATGTCTGTTTTAAAATTTTCTAAAATATTACCAATTTTTTCTCGGGTGACACTCCCACTAGTAATGTTGTTGGTTATGGTGATGAGGGCTCATATTCCCGATCTGGTTCATGTACTACCGCGTGAACACCTGATACACAATTGGACAATTTCATCATAGGTTTCTTGATAAATGTTTCCTTTTCCCATCAAATTCAATGTTTCTACCCATTCATCCTACATACCTTTTATTAGAGTGGCCTTAAGTACCTCACCTGGTAGTGTACTGTAAGGTGATATCTATAGGTTATATTGAAATATTTCAACATATTATTCTAGTCTTTCATTTTATTTTGCAATCATTTTAAAGATTTCATCATTTAAATCCCTGGTTCTACAGTAGTCTTGATATTTCGTAAGGAAGGCTGGTTTCATTTCATCCCATGAATTTATAGTTCCTCCCGCTAGTCCCATGAACCATCGTAAGGTTTCTCCTTTCAAAGTTGAAGGAAATAACTTTAGTTTCTGGGGTTCAGAGGTATAGTCATAGCCCCTACACAGGACATCAAACTCGAATAAGAATGCGTTACGGTCCTCTGAGATCAATCCATTTAAGGTTGGAAGATTCTGTAGTGGAATGGATTTCATTGGGGCATTAGAAACTAGATCAACTATAGGATACTCCAAAGTGGAAGTCTAAGGTCACAAATAACTTTGTTGTGCCATTTGGTAAAAAATGTGCCAATAACCTTAAGGGATTTCTTGGTTTGGGTGTTCTATTTGAGGCGATTGATTACTTGGTCCCTTAGGATATTTAATCGCACTACCTGTGTCTGGGATTTCGGGTGTTCCTTCTCCTTTCAGAATCATAGCAGATCCAAGTTTAGGTGATGGTGGGTTTTCCTCAACAATTCCACTAGTCTCCCCTTTTTCGTCTCTCAAATTACAAGAATTTCCCTCGCCTAAAGGAATGAAAAGTGGGGTATGTGTATTTTGGAAGCTTTGTTCAATTCCTTCAGTTCCATTATGAACCTCACCATGAGCTATAGTTGGTGATTTTTTTTCTTGAGGGACTTGGGTAGAACCTTTTCGAGGTCCAACTGAGGCTTGAGATTCATCTTTTTGGATAATTTCATCTATAAAAGTGCTCCTTCCAGGGGGCTCCGGGCCCTGGGATTTTCTAGTATTTTGTAAGGGTTTTTGTTTTTCAGGTTCTTTCTTCTTAGTCATACACACTAACACAAATTCTATGTACCTATATAACCGCTATGCATCAGCTGAAGGTGGGTGTTATCACAAGAATTTTACTTGTTGCCTAAGTAGGTTCTTACCTTCCGTTTTCAATACATCATCCTTCAGAGACACAATCTATACTATCTTTAACATTCTCCCTGGAAACGACGCCAAAATATTGAGCTCTAAAGATGTTCTAAAAAAACCATAGTCCAACATTAATTTTATCAACCGAGGATTCATCTTTTCTCTCAACTATGTTAGCAAAGTCTATGCAGATAGTCATAGAGGTTTAAATTGTGTAGATAATTTAGTTACAACAAATACGAGTCTATCTAAATTACTGCAATAATCAAGTTCTTCACACATTAACTAAAAACTAAGAAACTAATAACTCAATTAACAAAATTGTAGTATGAACAATAACACACCATCAATCAAAGCATCAATCACTTTACTGAATTCATTCATTTATCTAAGAAACAATAATTTAATCTACAAAAAAACTGAATGAATCAATCTCTTAGTGATTAATTAATCTGCTGGAAAGGAACAACATTTTACTGAATATTTAAGAAGGAACAACAAATGCAAATTAAACGAAAGGAACAACAAATGTGAATTTAACGAAAGGAACATAAAATGCGAATTTAAATGAAAGGAATTCACAAGCGATAAATTGGGAGTAAATGGAAATGGAACAACAATCGATAATATTCAAATGGAACATCTACTCTCTGTAAATGGAACAACATAACCAATTCATAAAAGAATCAACACATTAACAAGTCTATTTTAACTGTTGAAAGGAAATTCAAATCACATAACTATAACATAATTTATAAGATTACAGATGAGACAATAGATCATGTCGACTGGGCCCACGGTCTTCAAAAGATACTTCTATAAAAAACTCAGTACGTAGAAATGATCAAAACGCTTGAAGATTTCATTAATTCCATAATTGATGAGTCATTTAAAATGGTATTGTTGTACAAAGTGTCAACAATTTAAAAGATCTGAATTCTTGGTTATCTCTCTATCATTCACTATTCTTTATATATTACAATGAGATAAGTAAATTAAGCTATCTTGAGGATCGAGAGATCCTCAGGGTTGCTTTTACTATTTATGAAGATTGCAAGATAAAACATCAATCTTCCTTTGAACCGTTTTTTTCCTGATTTCTTCGATCTTCAATGGCCCGTGCATATTCATGATATTCTTAATTATATTTAATTAACAACAATTGACCATTTCTACATAAAATCAAAAAAATTGAAACCAAAGTTCAGAAAATATGTAATATCATTCAATAATATTTCCTAGAGGCTTTTTAGCCATTTTCTTCCCTAATTAATTCAAATTAATAGAAAATTCAACAAAGAATATATCACAAAACAAAGTAATGAGGAGAATATTCATACCTTTTTTTCAACCCAACAAGCGGTAGTTTACTCAGTTGTTCGAGTGATATGCTTTCCTCATGAAGGAAGGATTGTCACAGTCGATCAATCATACTTCTCTCATCCTGAACCTTCATTGAGAGCATCCACAATCTCGATGATTGATAATCTGCAGCAGGGTACTATCAACTTAAGTGATGGTTTGTTTCCATATTTTATGGATATGTTTGACTTCCCACCACCTTAGAATGAAGTTACGTTTATTTCAGTTTTCCCTGATCAGCCTAAAACTGTTATTCTTCAAGTGAGTTTGTTTTGAATGTCTTACTTTGACGATCTGTGGACATTACATTCCCCATCATCTTCGATGGAGAGGGTAGGGAATCCTATCATGGCAATGCCCCTCTATATAACTAAGGTTGCATATATTTTTGTCCAACAAGCCTCCGCCAACCCCGATCTAGCTCCCCCTCAAGAATTGGATCTTGTTATAGAGCCTATTTAGGCTCAAGATTCTCTTACTTCTCATGATCCTTTGGAATCTGTCTTTCCTTCTGACGAGGCAATTTTAGAGGCATTGACGACTCTAGACAGGACTTGGGATGATCTCCATCATATATCATATTTTTTCCCAAGCATAGAATAATTTATATCAACCATGAATGGAGATGTCGCTTACCCTATCAACCCTTTGGAATCACATGGGATATATGCCAAAGGGAACATGGAAAACATAGTTGAGACAATCCCGATTGATATCTCCAAAACCCCTAGGATCGTCAAAAACTTATTCATCGGGGAAAATTGTTCCCTCGAGGAGATTCAAACATATATTGAGTTATTCCTATGAGGAAATTCTAGGAATTGACCCCTGAATTGTTGACCACAAGATTAGAACTTATCCTGATGCTCATATTGCTCGAAAAAATATCCACCCCTTCAACCCTCAAAAGGAAGTGGCCGTTAAGGCCAACATAGAAAAATTGCTCAAGGATGGTTTCATCTACCCAGTCTAGTTGATGGAAAGGGTGTCGAATCATGTTCCCATCAACAAAAAGAAGGGTACAATTCGAGTATGCATGGATTTCCATGATATGAACAAGGCATTCCCTAAAGATAACTTTCCTACCTCGTTCATTGATAAAATTATTGATGAGTGTGCGGGTTGTGAAATTGTTTCGTTTATGGACAGTTTCTCAGGGTATAATCAAATTCATATCTGACCCGAGGACCAACACATGAATACATTTCTATGTCATTGGGGTACCTTTGCATATAAGAAAATTCCCTTTGGCCTTAAAAATGTCGGAGATACTTTCCAGCGGGCCATGTCATTCATTTTTAATGATATTAATGATATAGTCGAAGCATACCTTGATGATCATGTGTCACTTTCTCACAAGAGAGATGACCATCCCACCCATCTTCGACTTATTTTTGAGAGGTGTCATTTTACCGAATTCGTTTGAATCCCAACAAACGTAATTTTTGCATTAGATCAAGACATCTATTGGGATTTATTGTGTCAAAAAAAGGGATCATGGTTGATCCCCTCGAGGTTGAGGTGATAGTTAAATTTCCTCCCCCATGCATAGTACCTCAACTTCATATCCTCCAAGGAAAGGCTAACTTTTTACAATGATTCATCGCTAACTATGAAAAAATCGCAAAGGGGTTTATGTGTCTTTTAAAGAAAGAAGTCCCATTTTATTGGGAGGAAGTGGCTCAATTCTCTTTTGAAGCATTGAAAAGTTCCTTAATTTCTTCCCCTCTGCTCATCCTTCCTGATTATGGAAAGGATTTCCTATTGTATTTGGCTATAGAAGAATCCACCATCGGGATGGTCCTAGTTTAGAAATATGACATTCTCTAGGAACACGTTATCTATTACCTCAACCGAGGCTTAATCGAACCAGAGCTCAACTATACTCATGTTAATAAACTCCCTCTGAAAGTTATCCGTGTCGTCCAGATATTTTGTCATTATATTTTACTACGTAATACCACCATCATAGCCGTCATCAATCCCTTTCAATATTTTTTGACATGAAAAGTCATTGGCGAGAATATTAGTTGGTGGATCCTTATTATACAAGAGATTAATTTATACTTTGCTTCGACAAAGTCCAAGAAATATATGGTCTTTGCAGATTTAATCTCAGAGCTTCTGATTTAGAGTTGCAAATATTCTCCTGAAGATTCATTTTTCGATGAAGACCTTTTCCTAATTGCATCTTCCAACCTTTGGTATGGGGATATACTTGTGTATCTCTAGACTCTGAAGTTCCGCCCTTTTTCTTCTAGCAATGTGAATCTATGGATATGCCATCAATCCCTCCATTACTTGATTATTGATGACACTTTGTATCATCGAGGAGTTTATTATGTTCTCCATCATTGTCTTACACATGAAGAAGTAGAGCTTGTGCTAAATGATTTCCACATTGGAGCATGTGGCGATCACCTTTCTGGGTTGGTGACAAATCAAAAAATCATTTGTGTTGGATACTTCTGACCCTCACTATTAAAAGATTGTATTGAGGAAGTTAATAAGTGTCATTCATGCTAGATTTTATCTTGAAAGATGTTGGCACACCCTGATCCTATGTTTCCTATCATTGCAGTTGGCCCCTTCACCAACTGAGGGATTGATTTCACCACATTCCACCCAACTTCCGCTAGGGGGCATTCGTACATCATTGTGGTTGTAGACTACTTCACCAAGTGGGTCGAATCCATGCCAACATTCAATAATTATGGAGAAACTGCAACACTCTTTATATCAAACCAAATTATTTCAATATTCGGTATACCAAAAGAGATTGTCACTGACCATGGAAGTGACTTTCAAAATAAAATTCTCACAGAGTTAACATCAAAGATAGGATTCAGATTCATACAATAACATTTATCACCCTATTATCCAAAGGTGAATGGCTAGGTGGAGGTTCTTAAAAAGTCTCTTAAAACCATTCTTCAATGGACAATCAATTTAGGTAAGTCAAATTGGCATTTGATGTTATACTATGTGCTTTAGGCATATTGAACCTCTATCAAGACTGCTACAATATTCTCTCCCTTCCAACTCATTTATGGGATGGAGGTTGTTTTTCCTATAAAGTGTCATATTCCTTCCCTCAAGTTGGCAGTGGCACTACTTCCCAACACAATTGAACTTGAATAGCATCTTGTATATCTCAAGAAACTCGATCAGAAGCGACACGATGCATCTATGTGTAAAGATGCTCATAAACTTCGTGTCAAATTTATCAGTTCACCCTAGGGATTTATACTAAGGTGATCTTGTCTTGGTCTATGATCAACATAAAGACACCTTGGGGAAAGGAAAATTCAAACCCATGTGGTTTGGACCATTCATTATAAAGAAGGTGTTGGATAAGGGTGCATACAAATTGGTTGATTTTGAGGGAAATGTGTTTACTAGGCCCAAAAATGGGCTTTAATTAAAGAATTATTATGATTAGGTTGGTCACCTGGGTGTGACTTCTTGTAAATATTGTATATTTATCTCTAAATTTTAGTTCTTTTTGTCTTATGGAAGTGTTGTTTATTTGTATATCTTCTTTAGGGCATATGTCAAGGGAATATAAGGTTTATGTTGGGTTCGTGGATGGATGATATTCACACCCACTGGTTAGTTGGTGTCTTTGGGAGGTGCTTGTCTCGGGGAAGCAACCAACAATGTTTCCGAATATAGTGCAATTATAGAACTACTATGTGATTCTCTACCACATGATATCTCTCTCCTTCAGGTCTATTTAGACGCACAATTGGTAGTGTAATAGTTGAATGGATTATATCGCATCCACGATCTTGTCCTTCACCAACATTTCCTTAGGGTATGCCTCTTATAACATTATTTTTATTATATTACATATATTCATGTTCCTAGGCAGTTTAATCAATTAACTGATGCTTTATCAAATCATGCTTTAGATTCACATCTTTCACATATGTAAATAAGATCATACACACACACATGTAAATATGTTTGTACAAAATGTATTTACTCCCCAAGGAAAAAAGATAGATATATATATAATATATTTTCCAAAAAATGGTGTCATGGTACAAAATGTGGGCCATAGGACTGAACATGTGTCAATATACATCATTGGGCTCAATCCCTTAATACATATAGAGATAGAAAAAGTAGGTGATCTCGACACTCATAATTTCCAAGCCTAGTCTAATATTTGGGCCTATTGGCCCTGTTATAACATACTATGACATTGGATAGACATCGGAAGAGATGGAACCATGCTTGAGGAACTCCCACTACATGTGGCTGCATCAACGACTATAGGTCCTCAATCTCTGCCATAGGGACACTATGGGTGAGGGCAATTAGGTTCCTCTCCACCCGTCTCAACACTCGCTCAGCCTATGTTCTTGAAAATGTTGCCTCTGCAGTGACTCCTCCTGCCTAGGTCTACTCTCTTGGATGACGTCTAGACCAAGGGAATTCCACCAGTCTCAATGGTCCCACATCTATACATACAAAATTATAAGTTAGTTTCGTTCCATTACCAAAAAGTTGTTTTTTTTTCTTTCATACTAAAAAATTTTAAAAACAAAACAAAAAAAACAATATAAATAAAAAGGTAAATTTTACCTATCTTACCTCATCTCGCGCCTGGAGGCATGGGCATGTCAAGATCCCTGATAAATATAATCCCTGCATATGGGTAGTCTTCGATGGAGGGAATTTGACGTTTCCACCAATAGAAGAAAATATCATTGTATTCATCGTGAACTCCTCCTGCTCCTTAATGTGGCATCAATGTGTCCCACCTGCAAAGTGTTGGGAAAGATGTGATATGTCCTTGTACACTCTCCTTTGGGATTATGCCCAACACTCTCTCAAAAAATAATGCACATAACACTTTTCTGACTCCAATTTTTTTTCCTGCGCTTGCAGTCAATAAGATGGAACTTCATATAATATATCATAGTGGTGCTCCACTCGAAGACAATTGGTTGAAGACACTGCACGACACAATGCAATTGACCCCTGGAATCTTTGTGAAGCATTGCGGATCCAATGATCCATCCAATCATATATAATATCATCCTCAATCTTAAACTATTGATTTTCTGGATGGGGACTTGAGACCCTACCTTCTCAGTCCCAGCCTCAGAATATGTCGCTATATAATGCACAATGGTATATGGTCTAGGAGGAAAATTCTTGAGTTTCACTGAATCACCTCTCCTCTAGAGGCTTGTTAGGAGGTAGACGTCCTCCATTGTTGGTATGAGAGATTGTCCCTCAATATTAAAATCTTCTGCATCAGGATTCCAGTAATCGATCAAGTGAATTAAGAGCCTCGGTTAGGCTCGCATGTAAGGACATCAGAAAAATTTCCACATGCCACATTGTTTTAGTGTCGCTACTACCTCAGGATATTCTTCGACCAGTTGGTCCACTTCTTCGTGTTCTCTTTCCCGCCACTACACATACATCCTGCATCATCACAAATCAATTTTTGGTGTGAACAACTCTCTTTTTTATATAACATTGTGCATGTATGCGGGTTGTTTTGACGACAATAGTGTATGTACGTGGTATGACTATATATCATCCCGCGTAGATATGCAAACTGAATGTACACAACCCACGTACACACACAGCTTGAACACTTTTTAGGGAGAGTGTCCCCTAAACTATTTTAAAACTTATAAAAAATGGATGAATTTTCAAGTTTGATGAAGGATTAGTTACTTGGTCCAAGCGAGAGTTGATTTCTTCCACCGTACCTCTCCAATTTTGCAAAATAAGAAACATGGATTTTGTCCTTTTTTGGTATTTTTCACAATGAAATGGTAAAAATGATCCTTTTACTCATATTTATAGACCTTTTTGACCTAATTTTGACCCTGAATTCTTCTCTAATGTTGGTTTGGTTGAAAGATTGCTTTCTCTTGGTGATCTTTTGGTTACATAATTTTTTCAAGATTTTGGATTTGAACTCTATAATGGGAGGAATTATTTATAACATCCTGTGAAAAACATGAGTTATCGCCATTTAAATGTACGATAGGTCAATATCGCATTGTATTTTTATTCTATTGACGGTTTCCTCTTTTCCATAGGGTCAATCCCACTGAAGTGCAACACATAACCTTCCATGTTGCTATATAAGTGTTGTAATTAGGTGGTAGAGTCTGCCTTTCCATGGGCACCCTAGTTAGAACCTCTTGATACATGTTGTGTCAAACAATTGGCTTAGGTTGATGGAGACTATGTTTGGATTTTTGGTTGTCATTGATGTCAACCCTTAGATATTGTTTTCAACCCTTGGAGAAGTCCGGTAGTGAAGCTCGGTAGCACAAAGGTATGTGTAAGGTACCCAAGTTTTTTTGAAGTATAAATGCATGAAGATCAATGAATATACAAGTAACACTATTCTAGATGGATAATACATATCATACCATTTCTAGTGATATGTGGAACGCCACATAATTCCTCACAGTTAGAGAGTTATGGCCATGTGAAGTTGGAGAACCCTCATGAGTTATATAGAAACCCCTAGAAGGTCAAAGAAGTCAACTATTCTAGAAGATCCTAGAATAAGTGTACTAGTAAAATTGATGGTAACTAGGAGTTAATCATGGCTATAGTTGTTGCATTAAGAAAATAATAAAAAAAAATAGTTGCAACAAGAAGTTGTGAGTTTGTTAATTATGGTAAAGTAGTTGTGATGAGAAGATTGAATAGTCAAAGTGATTAACCAAGAAGTAAATTAAATAATAAAGTGTTGCAACAAGACTTTAGTTAAGGAAAAATAATTTATGAATTGACTTATAATAGAAAAGTTAGTTGCAACAATAAGTTGTGAGTAAAGAGAAATTATTTAAATAATAAAGTAGTCAAAGTGGTTGGAAAGAGAAATTATTTAAATAATAAAGTGGTTGCAACAAGAAGTGGTGAGTTTACTATTTATGGATAAGTCAAAGTGGTTGAAAAATAAATTATTTAAATAATAAAGTTAGCTGAAAATAGAAGTGGAGAGATTACTATTTGTGGATAAAGTGGTTAGAAGTGGGTTATCCCTAGAAGAAGGAAGTTGGGTAAAGTTAGTTATAAGATAACCCCTTGAGGGAGATACTTGGAGAGTATAAATAAGAGAGCAAGGAACTCCCATTAGCCCCTACCCCTACCTATTGAACATTATTGAATATCCATTTCTGAAAATTTTATTGCAGGTACTCATTGATACATTTGAAGTTACACAATTTTGAGGTAGAAAAGGAGGGCTGACGACGAAAGTTTTGGAGTTGCATATTTATTGAAAAAACCCTAGTTTTTTAGGTGTACGTGGGTTGCAGTGGAGGAAGGTGCATAAATACGTGGGATGAAGGAGAACATAGTGTTTACATACGTATGTTTAAGAAAAAGATGTTGCATGCAGTTGGGAAAATCCATGAAAGCTTGAGTATATGAAGATGTCAAGTCTCTAGAGTCAGAAAGAAAGCTCCCAGGAAGGTCTACAGTGATTAGGTATAACATATCTATCTACAGGTTCAAAAGGTATGTCATATTATTATGTGTAGTCAGATATTGTTGTCTCCATGAGATATGGTTATGGGATATTGAAGATTTTCCCTAGAGAGGTTGGTGGTTGTATGACACTTATTGTATGAGCTAGATCTATAGAAATACAACACTGGTAGGTTTAGTATTCATTATTGTTACTTCTTGTTGGGGTGAGTGTTGTGGCACATATTGTAATTCTTGGTACGTGGTTGAGGGATTTTGGTTGTGATGTGTTGGTGAATTTGTTGGTTTAGTTTGAGGTTGCATATCAGTAAGGGTTTGAAGTCTATTCCATGTGAGGGTTTATTACACATGTTTATGATTGTATGCACATGTATGGAACATGACTAGAGAGACATAGATGCACGTGGTTTGAGTGATATTCTTGTGATATTGGCTATGATATCTATGATTATCTGATCTGATCTATTGAGGATATTATTAGTACAGTTTGAGGCTGCATTACAGTGAGGCTTTCATGCATTGTTGATGTAATATTTTATGGTATTTGGTTTATGGAGAGTATGGTGTATTGCTAGAGGTATCTTATTGGTTATCGTGGTGATATTGTGCATATCGTTGAGAGTGGTATTGGTGATTGATCTTGGTGAGTATATATGATTTGGTTGATGAGATTGATGAGACATGTTGTTGTGACAGGTTATGTTTTTCATATTTGATGTACTTGTGTTGTTACAGATTGGACATAGTGATAGGGTACAGGTTGATGTGACAGAAGAAGAAAAGTGTATGAGGTTCATAAAGGTGAAAAACTTATCTTTATGAAAGTGTACGCAGGCTTCCTTATAGAAAGGCCACATACATACGCATGTTGCTGTATATACATGTCGTGTACATACGCGAGCTGCAACATAGACAGGTCATGTACCTGTTGGTATTTGTTGGTATAGGATGACTTCTGGTACAGGTTGATTACAGGCTATTGGTACAGGTTGGTTAAAGGGTGTTGGCACAGATTGGTACACGTTTACAATGGTATATCTCACAGTGATAGTGTGGTAGCGATTTCATCATCTATTTAACATTTATATTTCAGGGTGGTCAGATGGGGAAATGAAAAGGGGTTGTAGCCTCCTTCTGGTTGGTTCCATAGAATCAAAGATTTGGAGCTTCCTTTAGGTTGGAGCTTGAGAACTAGGTGGTTGTAGACACCTTCCAGTTGCAGTCGAAGAACATAGGGGGTTGTATCCTCCTTCTGGTTGGTGTTAGAGAATCAGGGAGTTGGAGATCCCTTTAGGTTGGAGCCTAATAACTAGGTGGTTGTAGCCACCTTGCAGTTGTATCTAGAAAGCATAGGGGGTTGTAGCCACTTTCTAGTTGTAGCCATAGAATTGAGGAGTTGGAGCTTCCCTCAAGTTGTAGGCTGAGAAAATATGGGTTTGGAGCCTCCTTCCAGTTGGAGTTGGAGAATTGGAAGTTGGTGCTTCCTTGAATGTAATTCTTAAAGACATATATGAAAAGCATTCAATGTTTTTCTCCCGCATTGGGTTTCCACGTAAAATACTAGGGTACTATGGATTTTGAGGATGTGTCTTTTATTGTTTATTGTGCACTAATGGATGTTAATGTTATATGATGCAATAACATATTAATGCTGAATTGATGAAAATTGTTGAATAAGTTAAAGGGATATACATTGTGGTTAAAAATGATTAATAAGTGGTATAAATTGCTCATTACTGATTCACCCCCATCTCAGTAATCCAACATGTTGGAGCCCATGTTTTAAGTGTCCTATAGGATTGGGAGTCCTTTTAGTTCCACCGTGACTATGAATTTGAGGCCTCATTTTTCTTCTTGGTTACTTTTTCTATCTTATACCCAAGGTACTCCCCTATAACATGGATTTTCTTCTTTCAATCTCACTTAAAAATATGAAAGCGACAACTTACGAGAGATTGTTTACCCTTTTCAGCCTCATTTAGATTACATATGAAAAGGAGCCCCCTTGGACCCGTCTTTAAGATATTTTCAGAATATCTAAAATTGAAAAGATTGTTGAGCGATCTTGTTTCCCTTCATGCTCTCCAAAGTGAAATTTGAAGGCACATTTTTCCAGCGATTTGTCCGAGGATAGTTTACCCCTTTTTCGGTTCGGATGGATAATTTTACAAAAAATTACGCCCTAGGATCTACGGTTCACTAGGAGACTATTCTCAAGTATAATTTTAACCCTTTTCCAGGCCCGAAGGACTAAATTTGTGAAAAAGGGACATTCTCCTTGGTTTTGGTTTATCTCTTTTTCGGGCCTTGGAGATTATTTATGAAAAATGAAACCCCTAGAGTCTTATTTAAGCCCTTTTTAGATTCCCTAAACATGAAAACATTGTCGAGTGACCTTGTTTCTTTCACACTCATTAATTGGTCCAGAAAGAACATATATCTGGTATAAGTTTACCCCTTTTTTTGGCCAATAGATTAATTAGGAAAAAGGTATGCCTCGGAAGACACGTCTCATTGGGAGAGTATTCCCAAGTATTGTTTTACTCTTTTTCGGGATTGGGGGACTAAATTTATGAAAAAAATCACTTTGGAGTCTTCTTTTATTGGGTTTTTAGTCTCTAAACATGAAAAACCATCGAGCTTACCTTCTCTAGGATCATAAAACTTTACTTTGAAGGAATCTTCCTATTATTTGTGTCAATTCATCATCACATTGCATGTCTCACTCTTTCATATTTGGCCTAATACCGACTCGATATTGTTGTTGATGAACCTTTATATCATTCCTTAGGTGCAAGCCTTGCAACATTGTTTTCCTTTTCAATCTGACACCCTGACTCATGGAGGATTTTTCCCAAGTGTCCTTATCTTGCACATGTCTCCTTGCACTAAACATCAATGTGTTCCATGCACTTGGAACTAGTTTTCTTTCCTACGGCACCCATTCCTACTTTGTAACGTATAATTCTTTTATTCTTTTTCAAGCTCGTTAAATATATGAAAAAGAAAAAAAAAACAAATATTATAAGAAGAGTGGAAAGGGAAGCATTATCCTTTTTAATGGAAGCAATCTTCTCACCCTTGGAAAAGCACATATTTGAGTCTACTACTCAGTCTTGGGATTTAAAATGAATTTAGGAAGTTGTTTCCTCCTCCATTTGGTTACTCTTCCAAACATATGGAGAGTTTTTTATTCCTCATGTGTCATAGACTTATGTCAATAACATGCTTCCTGAGTCACTTTATATGTCATGCTTTTGTCCAAGGGAGTTTTTACAGCCTGATTCAACCATTCCATAGTCACTCTCTTGAGCTTCATAAGTCGAACATCCTAAGAGTCCTATCAAGTCCACATTCAGAATCAATGAAATTTTGTGCCTGATGTTCGAGATCCTCTAGTATTTTCGCTACGAATTATCGAAGACCTCAGGGAAGTGATTCTTACACTTTTATTATACTCCTACATGAGTTTTAAATATTTTGAAGTTAGTTCTTGAGTTATGAATCTATCATCTCCATCTATAGACATTGATACTTCTTGAAGATCAAATTGTATATGTTATTGTAATCTTATATCTTCCGATGATTTTGATACATAACTCCACTGTGTATTGTTCATGGCTACTATCCTTGTTGACATGGATCCACTATATATCTTTCATGTGGCCATGATTATTCTATATATTTGAAATGGATCTACGATGTACTTGACTGGTATCCATGTTTAGTTAGTCCCAAGCATCGGTATCCTCGCCTCAGAGAAATTTATCTTATTGCAGATGACACACTCATGAAAACTCATCTGGGCTCACTTTACTTAGTGCTTTCCCTAATATATTGTATTGTATTTTGGCCATCAGTTCCTCTTCTGACCTCACACATTAGGGGACATCTGTTATAGTCCAAAATGCCACCACTATTCATTTTTTATCATGGCTCATCCATATACACACGTGAAAATAACTTATGTTGAGTTTCCTTCTTAAAATCTCCAATTTTCAAGGTGTACAATCTCTGATACACATGCATCACCCGTACATACGTGAGCTGATACATATGCAACCCACGTACACTCACAATGGTTACAAAAAAAATAAAAAAATGGCACTTACCAACTAGGTTTACGGGCTATGATGGGTTTCACAAATATTTTTACCTCCTTTATCCCTTCTCATAACTGAATAACCATCTAATTTCCATATACAAGGGCCCTAGGGGGGTCATTTGAGGATATATAATGAAGAAACAAAGAAAATCTGCCCAAATCTATCCTTCCTTCTCTCTGAGCTTATGCATCTAGTTCTGAGTATCCATCCTCAAAATTCTCATCATTTCATCATTTTTATGCAATCCATCAAAACCCTTAGTTTTCCATGTTGATTATGAGGATTTGCTAGTGATTGTGGGATTAATTCACTTGGAGTCTTATTGGAGGAACCCAAGTGAGGTTCATTGAGTGGTGTCGACATCAAATATTCTGGTTGTAATATTCTTTATATGTCATCAACAAAAGAGATCTTTCCTTTCCCAATTCACGAGTCTATGTTCTTGTGAATTATTTTGATTTTTTATAAATTATTTCATAAGAATTAGTATATGTTTATGTTCATAATGATTGCATATATGCTCTTGTAGATTTCTTTATGTGTTGTTTCAGGTCATCTTTGGGAGGAGATCTACAACTTAGGAGCAAGCAACAGACAAAGGGGATCTACTACAAATGAAAGGACACAAGGTGTCATTATTAATCTTTTTCTTGTTTCCCTTATTTAAAATAAATCAGTAGGGTTTGTGAAATTGGGTAAGAATAGGCTAATTTATCTCTTTTAAGAGGTCATTTCTTTGCCTAGAAATTAGACCCTGACTAGGGGGATTTTCCCCAAATCACTTGTGATGACATCAATTTTATCTAGAGCTTGTGGATGAATACTTTGACCTATATTCCATTCCCATAAAAATATACCTGACTCATGATTGTTCCCATTGAATGTCGATTATAAAATGGTATAATTAGTGGTTTTTCCTAGGGTATCACATGGGCGACTACAAGTGGGAATTGATTGAGGTCCCCGAGGAAAAAACACAATCTCTCTTTTAGCTCTCCTAAAGGCTTCCTATCTTCATGAGGGTACTTCCACCTTGGGTTATTTTTTCATGAATGTTACTATAACTATCTCTCACACCTTCTCTAATTAGTCACAGGCCTTGATAATCCCAAGATGGTTCGATAAGAATGCCCCTTTTACCATTAGTTTCTTGTTTGTTGGAGATTATATATTATTAGGGTGTTATATATGTTGCCTTGTGTCTAGTTTGCCTTATTTTTTTTTTATTTCATTGAAACACATATTTCACTATGGCTAACCAACCTCCTCTCCGCTGTCATAGCTAGTGAGGGTTTCCTTCAAGGATATAGGAATCAGTGTCCATCACATGGTGGTTTTCCACACTGGAAGACACACACAGATAGTTGTAGGAATTCATTTCTAATATTTGAAGGAGGTTGAACACTTGGATATTGAAGTCATATATGGAAATATTCCACTTACTTTAAATACTTCTTTGATAGAGCCTTCAAATAGTTCTCTTATCAAGGTGGGTAAACCACCTTTACATGATCCTTTTTCATTTTTGAGTAGTTCACATATGATGTCAGGAATTAGTGGGTAATCCAATGTGATAATACCTACTCCCACTACCTTAATCATGTTATTATGAGTCACTATTAACACCTCCATACCACCTGTTAGTGGGATAGTTACTCCCATTTCTATGCCTTAGACATTGAGTTCCCTTAATTAGGGAACTAAACTAGCCATTACACCTATTCCTACCTGTTATCACTCCAAGAAACCCTTTGTGGTTGCAGACCAAAGGTGCTTGGTAACTTAAGAAATGAATGTTTTTGTATTTTGTAAATGTGGATCAATGGGACAACTCAATAAAACTTATAGCATTCAAACATGAAAATGATAAACAAATAGACAGTGCTCTCAAAGATTGATTAATCAGCAGGTAGCTTTAATGTGGGTGGAGAACAAATTGTAACTAAACCAGTGCAAAGCAGGGTCTAAGAGACAATCAAGAGACTTATTATCAGGCTATGAGCTAAACAATGGGATAACAGCCATTCAAAGCTTGACAACACAGATAATAATGCAGAAGAAAGATGGAAAGATGACAATCAAAATTGAAAGGAACCTGTGATCTGTATTAACATAGAAAGTCTGAGTACAAAAAGAGTATTTCTCTATCCAAAATCGAACCCCTTCTTAGTCTTCAGAATGTAGCTTTATAGCTTCTATAAGATGTTCTCAGATCCTAAAAATATGGATATGTTTTGCTAAAATTAGTAAAGAAAAATAATTTACATAAATGTAGAGATAAATCCTCAAAATATCTGTTCAAACAGTTGGTGAAGTGATGACTAGCCTTCCAAGGCTCCTCCGTTTGGCATCATAAAGATTACAAATTCGAATTTGATGAGCTGTTCTATTCATTCTTAATACTCTGCCTTCAAAAATGACCAAAACTTAACCAAAGACTCCTCTTTTGACTTGTCTTTCCCAAAATAGCCTTTGGATTTGATGGAATAATCCACCACCTGTCTAGTTCAAAAGGTTTCATCTGCTTTTAATTCGAAAATTTCAGATCTGGGCGAAAATCGTAACATTCTGGCCGTTACAGGCTTTCCACAGTGCATAGCCCGTAAAAAACACTCTTTAGCTGCGGAAAGTCGCCACTTTCAACAGCTAACGGGTCATAAAATGTCGATTTGCGCTGTTGAAAGCGGGCAGATTTTCAAAATCGAATTTCTCGGTCATAGAAAACCCGTTTTTCATGTATGAATAGTCGATCAACATCTAGAGCATCTCAGATTTCCAATGGTGTTGTCAGATATTAATTTGGAGCTCAGGAAGGGATTGAAAAGTGCCCTGCAAGTTTAAGTATCATTTTTTCCATTTGCAATTCAAAACCCTAAACTATCCTTTGTGAACAATGTCTGATATAGAACCAAAGATTTGATTTGATGTTGCCAACCTAGGAGTACAGCCTCTGTTAGCTGTTGATAATCTTGAATTTCCTCAGCGCGCCTCTTAGTAAGACCCTATTAGTTGCAGAAAGTATGCACTTTCCACGGTGCACCGCTTTGTAGAAGATACTCCTTAGCTGCGGAAAGTAATTACTTTCAACAGTGCGTCATATCGATTGAAACCGCTTCTTAGCTGTGGAAAGCGTGTACTTTCCACAACGCACCACTCGCGACTGATTGTCAAACCTTTTAAGATTTGTCACTTTCAACATCGCGTCAACTGATGAAAAGAGCTCCTTAGCTGTTGAAAGTGGGCACTTTCCACAACGCACAATGAATCTTTGAAAACACGTTAGCTGTGGAAAGTAAAAAATGACAATTTTGAAA
>JZKD02S2004241.1:330394-350317 GCA_000966675.3 Picea glauca | reverse complement strand
TATTATCAGGCTATGAGCTAAACAATGGGATAACAGCCATTCAAAGCTTGACAACACAGATAATAATGCAGAAGAAAGATGGAAAGCTGACAATCAAAATTGAAAGGAACCTGTGCTCTGTATTAACATAGAAAGTCTGAGTACAAAAAGAGTATTTCTCTATCCAGAATCGAACCCCTTCTTAGTCTTCAGAATGTAGCTTTATAGATTCTATAATATGTTCTCAGATCCTAAAAATATGGATCTGTTTTGCTAAAATTAGTAAAGAAAACTAATTTACATAAATGTAGAGATAAATCCTCAAAATATATGTTCAAACAGTTGGTGAAGTGATGAATAGCCTTCCAAGGCTCCTCTGTTTGGCATCATAAAGATTACAAATTCAAATTTGATGATATGTTCTATTCATTCTTAATACTCTGCCTTCAAAAATGACGAAAACTTAACCAAAGACTCCTCTTTTGACTTGTCTTTCCCAAAATAGCCTTTGGATTTGATGGAATAATCCACCACCTGTCTAGTTCAAAAGGTTTCATCTGCTTTTAATTCGAAAATTTCAGATCTGGGTGAAAATCGTAACATTCTGGACGTTACAGGATTTCCACAGCGCATAGCCCGTAAAAAACGCTCCTTAGCTGCGGAAAGTCGCCACTTTCAACAGCTAACAGGTCATAAAATGTCAATTTGCGCTGTTGAAAGCGGGCAGATTTTCAAAATCGAATTTCTCGGTCATAGAAAACCCATTTTTCATGTATGAATAGTCGATCGACATCTAGAGAATATCAGCTTTCCAATGGTGTTGTCAGATCTTAATTTGGAGCTCAGGAAGGGATTTGGAAGTGCCCTGCAAGTTTAAGTATCATTTTTCCATTTGCAATTCAAAACCCTAAACTATCCTTTGTGAACAATGTCTGATATGGAACCAAATATTTGATTTGATGTTGCCAACCCAGGAGTATAGCCTCTGTTAGCTGTTGATAATCTTGACTTTCCTCAGTGCGCCTCTTAGTAAGCCCCTGTTAGCTGCGGAAAGTATGCACTTTCCACAGCGCACCGCTTTGTAGAAGATACTCCTTAGCTGTGGAAAGTAATTACTTTCAACAGCGCGTCATATCGATTGAAACCGCTTCTTAGTTGTGGAAAGCGTGTACTTTCCACAACGCACCACCCGCGACTGATTGTCAAACCTTTTAAGATTTGTCACTTTCAACATCGCGTCAACTGATGAAAAGAGCTCCTTAGCTGTTGAAAGTGGGCACATTCCACAACGCACAATGAATCTTTGAAAACACGTTAGTTGTGGAAAGTAAAAAATGACAATTTTGAAAAAGAAGACCTTACAATCCAAATTATTTCTAAGTCAAACCAAAATCTAAAATTTTTCTCAGCTATAAAAACTCAAAAGTAACTTGAGGACGCTACCAATAGCCATGATATCCACTACAAAATTTAACCGAAAGAACGGTTTCATTTTGGGAGTTAACACTACCTTAAGTATTACTATTTTTAGTATTCCCATTGTGTCCATAGAGTTTCCTATGTATGGATTCATTTTTGGAAGGGGAAAATGCTTGTTTACAACATTAGTACCGGGTTTCAGCCTATCTCTTGTATACATATAGGTAGGTCAACTAGTCCTAATGGAAGTTTCCGTTTTGGTCGGAATGCCCAATGTGGGGCTTGCCTTACCACCAATACTATTCCTATGCAAATGGGGTAGTAATATCCCTAGAGGAAATCAGGTGGGGGGTTCTGTGACTCTTAGCAGGTTGCAAGGCCCATCATTTATCCACCATAATACGTTTGTCAACACTCAATTTCTATTATTTTCTAGATTGAACTTACCAAGTTTTTCCTAATTGATGAACGACCCCACTAAGTATTTCCCATATTGATTGGTTATATCAATTAAATTACCATTGGACATACCCAAGTTTGATAGGTGGTACAGAGAAGATCCTTATTTCCATGTCATGATGTTCCACATTTGTTGTTCATCGAATTCCTTGGTGGATGATAGTGTGAGATTTCATCTTTTCTAATGCACCCTAAACAAGAGTACTACGAAGTGGGACATTGACATTTCAAGCACTTCATTTCATGATTTTTCATATTTTTAGCGATGGTATTCTTGATCCATCTTCAACTTCCTATCCATTATGAAAATATAATGGATTTTTTTATGTCATTGCATTAGAGAACCACTACTCATATATTTTATCATATCCATGAATGATGATGGTGGTGTAGGTTGATTAAAGAAAAAAATCTAAACCAATTTCTAGTGGATTAGTTTGTTAAGTCTTTGTTTCCTAATATTGGAAAGGATGTCATGATGTTAGGATACCTAACCATAGAGAAAGTTAAATTATGCACTCGCCAACTAGATTTGATTTACTCTCAATTTAGCACTTTGTATGAGTTGAGACCTCATGATACATGGTTGTCAATAGATTATCCTAAGCCTGTAACGACCCCAAATCATTGCGACTACAAGTGAAACAATTTTTTTTTTACAGGAAGGCAACGATAACAATCAAACCTTACAACCTGACAACGGACACAACATGTGCAATCAGGCAACAGACAACCAATGACCCTGCTCATAGCACATGCTGCTACCAGACGACCATGTGAACAAGGACAATACAACGACTACCCGCCTGACGCAATGAGGCAACGCCTACAAGATAAAGAAAAACCCCCACAATCCTGACACAACGACTTGATGACCAATAATAGGGAACCTCTATGGTGCGCAAAAACCAACTTCTCTAAGGCATTACAACCAAGTGCCCTCATCAAATTCGACGAACGAATGCCCAATCCCAAGTTGACTAGACCCCAAGTGACATCATTCAGAATTAAAAAAGCGCATTTACTGAAGGATTTCTTGTTTCCTACAAGGTAAACATAAGTGATGTAACCTCTATGGATAACCCCCGTACACAAATCAACTTAAGGAAAAAGGCTCAAGTAACACATTTACTGTTTAACCAACAACAATAGAAAAAACTAATAAAACTTCAGCCATTAATCTTGTGCGACGTAACTACAGTCAATATAGGCTTAAGAGTGCGACCATATAGGCTTACCTCAACCATCTGGCCATCAAGACCCTATTCTAGCACAAGATATCTTACTTCATCCTCGTGTTAACATACATAACAACCTTCAAGTAACAAAAACTCAAAAGACGAGTTAAGATTCGAGAATCATTTGTGGTTAATAGGATTAAGATAGAGTTAAGAATTTTTTCCAAGGTTGTTTCTAAGATTATCTTTTGCTTCTAAGGTCATTTAAACGAGAATCATGCATGTTCGGAAAGTACAAAGTAATTTAAAAATGGGCCATTCGGGCTTGTTTCTATTCAGGTAAGCACAATGCACTTTTCATGACTTTGACAAAGAAACATTGCAAGCTGGAAATACATGAAAGGTTGTTTAAAGATTGAGCGACATTTTCATGGCGACAGATATTTATTTATTTTTCTCGAAATTGCAGTGATAGTTAAGGTACGTGGAACCAAATTGTTACGAACAAAATAATTGTCAATCAAATTATGGGTAAACCATTTTCACAGGAAGAAGTCACGTGGTTATGGAATATCTGAGTGATGTGATGGAATTCCTCCAGTTGAAAGAGGAATTTTTAGAACTCATAATATTTAAGACGAAGGTTTACATTTAGTAAACTTTGATGTGCCTTTTGGACGGAGATTTCTCAATGAGTAATCAGGTGATAAAATATTGAGCCTTGTAATACACCAATTATGGACGCAGGAGGGTGGCCGAAACTGGGAGGGATATATCACGAGAAAATTTTTCCTTTTTCACACGAGGACATAAATTAGGGCCACAATTGGAATCTTATAAAACACATATTGCAATTATCAATATCAGTTGAATAATGATCCATGAATTTTCGTGAATGAATGAATGAATGGGTTTCATACGGTATCTACACCAGCAGACATCATGCACATACTCACAGGGATTTTGATAAATACCTACCATTGTAATACTGTGGGTTCAAGAGGTTTTGTGGGCTGAGGACTGGACAGATTCAGCCATAAATTAAAACAAAAAAATCGTCAAGGCGTTTGATGTAATTACTGGACTGTTACACGCATTCCAGGAATACAAAACAAACATAATCGCCGGGGAAACGTTGATGTATTTACAGGACTGTTAAACAGATTCTAGGAATATAGACAGACATAAATGATGAGAAAAATCGTTGATGTAATTACAACTATCAATCATACCTTAGAGAATAAATTCGTTGTCCACTAAACATGTGATATTGTTGCTACACAATAATAATAAAAAATCACTATTAAGTCGCTGTCCATATTACTGTCAATCGCAAACATAGATAAATTAATACCCTCTATCAGATAAGAAAAATAGATGTCACTGATATATTGTTGTCTTTAATATATATATAAAAAGAATTTCGTTGGTGTATCATAAGCATATTGCTAGGAAGTTGTTGTTGAAGGAGCAGGTATTGCAATGGAAATCACTATCCAGTATTTTTTTTCAACACAAGAATCGCTTAACTAGTCCAGAAAGCCTTCTACTATTATCACTAATTTGTAAAATAATTAACACATGTAGAAGGAAATTAGCAAGGAAAATAAAGGTAAAGATAACGCTGAGTTAAAATCCCAGTAACAAATTCGCTAAGTAAGATAGTAGTAATTAAGTGTAAGTGCAAAAAACTCTTAGTGGGTTGGATGTGTAAAGGCTGGTAAATGTAAACGCTAGTTACAAAAACGTTGTCCAGAAAAAAATTAGGTAACGCAGTCCAGAAACAATAATGCCAATTATTAAAACACCATTTGTTAAAATGATGCCCATAAAACAATTATGTAAACGCAGGGTTTTATCATTGTCTGGTAAATGTAAAATGTAGGGGTAACAACCATTGGTTTAGCCCAATCAAAACCAAGGAGGACATACTCAATGATCAACAACTCTGAACATGCATACAATCACATAAACAGAAGGGTGTTGTCCTTCACAGGTTTACAAACACAGTCACACAAGTCAAAAATGCAGGCACACAAATAAATCAAACGTTGTCTTCCACATTTTAATAATGCAGAGACTTTACCAATCAAGAGCTAGAAAATGTTATTAAAATGAAGAAAATAAAATAAAATAAACAAGCGCAGAGATAAACCCTCAAAGGACGCAAACATAAACCATAAGAAGAGGTACTTTTTCTAGAAGGCACAAGACAAACAATCAGCCAAGGACAAACAACAGAGGTAGACGACTGACAGGACATCCTTCGCTCATCATCCACACACAAAACAGTAGGGCGTTGAGATCCATAGGTCTATTAACGCCAAAGCAACGACCATAGATCAGGCTCCTGGCCGACTACTCAGGCACAGACTGATGAGCTAGGGGTGAAGGTAAAAATAAACCGCAATCAACACAATCAATCAACCACAGGACAATCAAGACATGAAGGGATTGAAGGCTATGGGAAATCAACATCAAGCTAAAGGCTATGGGGGAAATTTCAGTGATCCACCACAATGCTAAGACAATAATTTTTCTTACCCAATTAAACATACAAAACTAAAAGCATAATTCATACTAACAATTTACCATGCAGAAATAAAGGAAGCGTACCGTATCCCAAGTAGTCCGCTCTGAGTTGTTGTCCTGCGCGCTCCATGCAGTTCCTTCTTGTTGACTGATGAGACTTCACTGATACCTCCCAACCAACGCTAGGGGTACTCTTCTTCCCCCTTAGCCCCCCGAGCCGCAAAGGGGCCATGCACACTATCCAGAGAATCAACTAGCTCCCAGCTCGCCTCTCAAGGTTGAGCTCCCACTCCTCACCAAGTTGGGTATCCCAACTCCCACAAGCTAAGTCAGTCAAGTATATATTTATGCAGCGTAACGTTACGCAAAAACAAATATCCATCATCCTTCTTATCCCTCCATTATATAGAGTTTCGAAGTCCTTGACTTTCCCAAAATCCCATTTAATTTAAAGTTGAATAATTTAATTCATAAAAATACTCTTCGTACATGTGTCACCCATCCCCTTCATTCCTCCATAAATTAATTTCATTAATTAATTAATTACCCTTATTTCCCTCACACACCTAAAGTAATTCCTAGAATCGCTCCTAGGTGTCCCCAAATTCCCTTGCAAGTTTTAATGACTTTCCCCCTTATTAATTTACTAGTTGAGTTTAATTTTAGAAAGTTATTAAATGCTAGATACCTTACTAAGTTAGGCTTTCTACTTTTTTTCCTTGTTTCCCCTTTCTTTTATGTTTCCCACTTTTTCCTAGTTTTCTAAATCTTTTAAATTTCCCTCTTTCCCTTTTTATTTAAAACTCAAAAATGCATGTGCAGAACTTATCCCTTTTCCCTTTTTCTTTTTAATGAATAAATTTTTAATTAGCATAATATAATAAAACAATTATTTCCCCTTTTTAAATTTTATCCCAAAAGATTTTTATAAATCAATTTAATTGCTTAACCCCCCTTCTTATCACAAGACGAATGATGATTATCAATATTATTTAATTATTTATTTTTTTAATAAAAGATAAAATTTTATCACAAGTATCAGTTAGACCTAGACTTCATTTTCTTAGGCTAGGCGACATTTTGTCAGAGGAAATGTTTTAAATCTTCCTTAACACGTTATTTTCCCTAAGGCCATCTAGGTTTATCCATTTACTAAATAACAACATAACGTGCCCGTCAGGACACACTAGGTGCTCCAAGGGTGCCACTCGCCTCTTTCAGTTTCTCTTGCACGGCGTGCCCTTCAGTATGCACTACATGCTCCAAGGGTACCACTCGCCTCTTTCCATTTTTCTTGCGCGACGTGCCCTTCAAGATGTACCATGTGCTCCAAGGGTGCCACTCGCCTCTTGACTGAATTGGTAGACATAAAAAACCCCTAGAGTCAATACTCCTCTAGGTGATCTTGTGGGAGACTAAGGGCCTCTAAGGAATAAGGCCCTTGCCTTATTGCGCATCCCTTAGAATCATAGTGAGCGAATGTCGTAGTCTTCCCTCACAACATCGTGGGTGTTCTCGAACTAGGTAGTCGTTAACCTATAGTTCGAGCCACGACAAGAGTGCTAGTAGGTTGTGGCAGGGCTATTGTCCACACCTCTCCCTCAACGTCTCTGGTAGTCATGCATAACCCCTCTACTCCACATGCGAGTCTGGTCAGAAATCTATTGTCAGCCTGCATCATCAATGAATCATGTCAGAAATATATCCATGATCACATCATCTAATCAGATGCACTAATATCTCATATAAAACAATAAAACCCCAATAATTCACTCCCTAACTCGATCTAGAGTCCAAGGGGTTCCAACGATGCCTCTACATCCTCGAGGTCCAAAATCTTGCACACTCTGTAAAATCGAGTCAATAGCACCTGTCTATGTCAATGCAACAAAACAACATGTCATCAACCCATAACGCCTCATAATCAAAATCAAATGTTTAATAGTATAATAATTAGGATCACTTGCGAGCAAGTGTCCTCAAGGATAATTTTGCTCAGTGCGCATAAGGGCGGGATGTTACATACATGGTTGTCAATAGATGTTTACTGATTAAACGTCCACATTTTTTGATTAATAGCCAATAGAGTTTGGTGATTAATAGTCAATAGAGTTTGTTGATTAATAGTCAATAGTCAATAGTCAATAGAGTTTGTTGATTAAACGCTCATGTTTTCCCATTAAACGCCCATGTTTGATGATTAATAGCCAAAACGTGCACATTTAATGGGATGTTACATACATGATACATGGTTGTCAATAGATTCTCCTAAGCCTAACCCAATACCACATGTTTATGGAGTGATTGGTTCCATTTCCCATTCTTCTCTTGTCCAATTAGTGGAACATATTTCACATATGAATATCTCTAAGAATACCATAGCAATTTCCCCAGTGTTATACAGTTATTTACCACTCGATTACCTGATGGATATTCTCTAGAGCTTATCAGGATTAAACACTGAATTTTGTCACTTTTTCCTTGAGTATACACCATCCTTTTTCTTGGTTGAGAGTTGTCCTTTTACAAACCATGACCCAAATTGATGGTTGCACCTTTCTCTCTTGCAAACCACAATCATTCATACCCTACAGGAATGCAGGTTGCAACCAAGTCTGTTACTCTCAAATTAGGAATGGTCACGATGATATGGGATCAAGATCGTATTTCTCCTAATTTGACCTAGAGATGTTTTCTATTTTGAGTGTATAAGAGTTATCCACCATATCATCTCTGCTATGGGGAAAAATCCCCCTAATCCGATTCTAGCGACTAGGCAGAGCCTTAACACCTTAAAAGACATAAATGCTTTTATTTTACCCAAATCCAAAAAGACCTAATGATAATTAAGCGAAGGGAGAGAAGATAAAAATGTGTACCTTAAGTCCTTCTATATATCATAGATCCCCTCCTTTTGTTGTCTGTTCCAAAATTGTAGGCCTCCTCCCAAAACTGTCCTGAAACAACTTCACAGAACAAAATATAACAACATATTCATAACTACGAAGGTCATCTAAAGGGTTATATATTCATGAAAAACATCCATAAATATAAACATAAAAACATAAATATCTGGGACAAGAAGTTTCACTTTTATTGATAACAAGATTGGAAGTTACAACCTGAATCTTGCGGACACTGCTCCACGAACCTCTCCTAGTTTCCTCTACTTTGACTGTAAGTGAAATATTCCCAATATGATATCCTCACAACCAAAATTCCAATATATGGGAAATGGATGGGTTGTATAAGGAGGATGAATGGAAGGGAATGCTAAGGATGAAACTCAGAGTGGGATGCAAAAGGTTTGGAATAAAAGGGAGAAAATTTGGCAGAGTTCTATTGCCTCTCTTTTCATATGTCAAAATGACCCCCCCATAGGGCCCTCTTATATGGAGAAAATATGTCTAATATATTTTTAGAATGTCTACAGTAGGTAATTTGTGCAACTCGACATCGCCCATAAACTTCACCCGAAAGCGTGGAAATTTTTAATTTTTGCAACTTTTTAGAGTATATGCAGGTTGTCAGGCATGAAACTAGTGTATGTACATGTGTTGCATATGCCACAGGGTGTATACACCATACAAAAATGTGCTCTTTAAGAGGAACCTCGACAAAAATGATTGGAATATGTGTAAATGAGGAAGCCAATTTCAGAAATGCATAGTAGTGGCATTTTGAGCTATAACAGATGCCCCCTAATGTGTGAGGTTAGAAGAGCAATTGATGGCCAAAATGCATTACACATATTTAATAAAGTGGGAAAGACACCAAGTTGAGTGAGCCTATATGAGGATTCATGAGCATGGTATCTGTAAAATAATAATTATAATCACTTAGGCGGGCATACACATTCTCGGGACAAACTAAGCATGGTTTCCAATCAATTACATTATAGATACATGTCATATATAGTAATCATGGCTACATGAATAATGTGTATGCCAATATAGATTGTAGCCATGAATAATACACAGAGGATCTACATCTCAAAATCAACAAAAGATATACAAATACAATGTGATATGATTCTTTAGGAGGCATCAATGACTATAGTTGTAGATGATATCTTCAGTAACTCTAGAAGCATATTCAATATCTTCATAAATTGGGTAGGAGTATAATAGGAGTGTAATATTCATTATCCTAAGGTATTCGACAAGCGATCATGGAAATACTGGAGGATCTTTATTATCAAGCATGGAACCTTATTGATTCTGAATGTGAACTTGACAATACTCTCGTGATGGATGACTCATGAAGGTCAAGAGACTTATTGCAGAAATGCCATCTTAGGTTGTAAGACATCACCTTAGAAAAGAGCACAACATATGAAAAGACTTAGGAAGCATGTTATTGACATAAGCTTGTGGAATAGGAGGCACCACAAACTCTCCATGTATTTGTAAGAGTAACCAAACAAAGGAGGACATAGCTCTACGTAACGATAACAGATTCCAAAGGCCATACTAAATCCCAGTTCTTTGTAGAACAAAATGAAGGATGTGCTTTGTCCAAGGGTGACTATAGTGTTTCCAGTAAAAGAGAATGTTTTTCGGTCCCCTCTTTTTGGAATATTTGATTTTTTTGTATTTTTCGTATATTTAAGGAGCTTGAAAAAGAATAAAAAGACACTATGTTATAAAGGAGGATCGAGTTTCACAGAAAAGAAAGCAAGTTCCAAGCGCATGGAACAAAATGATGCTTAATGCAAGGAGACATGTGCAGGATATTGACACTTGGGAAAATTCCTCCATGGGTCAGGGTGGCAGAATGCAAAGGAAAAAATGTTGCAAGGCTTGCACCTAAGGAATTCTCTAAAATTCTAGAAATCGTAGATGATTTTAGGGGCTAAATTTCTCAAATGGGCTAATTTTCCATGGTTTTTTCCAAAAAAAGATTTGCCAATTTCCATCTTTTCTAAAAACGATTCGCCCAAATTCCATAGAATAAAATTATTTTGACTTAAAAATTGCCAAAATTTTATAGAAAGTATATAAAATTCCTAGAAATTTGAATTTTTTTACAAAACTATTGCCAAACATTTTACATTTTTCATATTAAGGACTAGTAATATTAGTCAATGTTTCTACATTTTAAGATAAATTTCCATCCTTAAAATCATCCCTGCTAGCAACAACAAAATGGAGACGACATTATGCCAAATATGCAAGAGTGAGACATGTGATGCGAGTACAGATTGACACAATAACCCTCCTTGAATATAAATTTTTACAAGCCCAAAGAAGGTAATATTGATGATTTTTCACATTTAGAGAGTTTAAAAAACTAGTAAAAGAAGACTAAAAAGTGGTCTTTTTTCATAAATTTAGTCTCCAGGGCCCGAAAAAGAATAAAATCATACCAAGGAGAACTCTTCTAGTCATTGGAGCCATAGTATTATTTTTTCGTGCATATCCTAGTCGGTTCAGAAAAGGGTTAAACTTATACTGAAAGGACATTTCTTCAAAAAAAAATTAATGAGTGTGACAGAGATAAGATCACTCAACTATCTTTTCGATTTTAAGGAGTCTAAAAAGAGCTTAACTATGGAATCCCTCTTTCGTTTTCATAAATTTAGTCCCCTGAGCCCTAAAAAGTATAAAACATAGTATAGGAGAACTCTCTTGACAAGACATGTCTCCTGAGGCATACCTTTTTCCTGGGTAATATATTGGCTGGAAAAGGGGTAAACGTATGCCAAATAGATGTTCTTTCTGGATCGATTAATGAGTGTGAAAGAAACAAGTTCACTTGACTATCTTTTCTTGTTTAGGGAGTCCGAAAAGGGATTAAGGAAGAATCCAAGGTTTTCATTTTTCGTATATAATATCCAACGCCCGAAAAAGTGATAAACCAAAACCAGGGATAATGGCCCTTCTTTGAAAAATTTAGTCTCTCAGGCCCAAAAAAGGGTTAAACATACACTTGAGAATACTCTCCTAGCAAACCATAGCTCCTAGGGAGTACCTTTTTCATAGAATTATCCATCCGGATTGAAAAAGGGGTAAACTATCACCGAAAAGATGTGCCTTTGAAATTCACTTTTACAAGCGTGAAGGGAAACAAGATCGCTTGACAATCTTTTCAATTTTAGCGAGTCTAAAGAGAGCTTAAAGAAGAATCCAAGGGGGATCACTTTCTTATGTAATCAAAACGAGGTCGAAAAGGATTAATAATTTATCGTTAGATGTCTCTTTCATAGTTTAAGTGAGCTTAAAAGAAGAAAAACCATGCTCTTGGGGAGTCCCTTGGGTATAGGCTAGAAAAATACGAAGAAGAAGTATGTGGCTTCAACACAAAGTTACAGTGTGACTAAAAGGACTCCCAAGCCTATAAAAGACTCACAGCATGGATGCCATAATTCAAGACAAGGATTTATCTAGAGAACCCATGGAGAGGAAGGCTCTACCATCTAATTACAACACTTATAAAGATGCATAGAAGGTTTTGTGTCGCACTTTGGTGGGATCGACCCTATGGAAAAATGGAAATCGACAATAAAATGAAAAATGTAAGGAGGTAAAATCCTATCCTATATGCAAATAGTGAAAACATAACTTCATCACAGAATGATATAAGTAGTATCCATGCATTAAAAATATTGAATCCAAAGTACATTAGACTTTTAATCTACCAAAACATACCCCCAAAAAATCAAAGCATCCATTGAGCAATCCATAGGGAAGAAAAAGGGGCAAAACTAGGTCAGCAAAGGGTAAAAAAATCTATAAATAGAGGTGAAAGGGGTCATTTTCACCAATGTTGTTTGAAAAAAATCCAAAAATAGGAAAACCCCTTTTCCTTCAATTGCACGTTCGGAGAGCCCTGGTGGGAGGAATAGACTCGTTCTTGATCCAAGTAAGTATCCCTCTATTTTTCTTGAAAATTCATTCATGTTTCATGGTTTTTAGAGAAAATTGGGGGCCACGCGCCCTAAAATTCAACACGATTGTCCGTGTATGAAATTTTTTCATGCTCAACGCACATATGTATGCAGGTTGAGATAAAATTAACATGTGTATGTTTGTGACTGTCTTCAAAACAAGGCATGCACATGCTCTTCAAAATGAGAAACAAAGGCACTGACTCCCAAAAATTTGCATGATTCGGGATGTACATGCATTGGAGAGAGAGAGAGCATGAGGAAGTGGACCAAATGGTCGAAGTGGACCCTGCAGTTGTGGATATATATATATATATATATATATATTGTAACTAGGGGAATCGGTAACAACAAAAGTATTGTACCTGCGAGACACGGGGTTGAATCCTGTCGGCTACCTTATAACCCCTATGGAGGAATCACACCTCTTGCAAGCACGTCCTCCAGCTAAATCGGGGTGAGAATCGACCTTGAGACCTCTTTTTACATATTTCCTTCCATTTACATGGCACTTTCCAATCGGTCTACACCCTTGCGGGCGCAGTTGTGGATATATTAAACCAATGTGGGTTGTGGAAATTTTTTCGTTGTCTATTCATGAGTGCCTAACCGAGACTATTGAATCATGTTGTTGAGTATTGGAACCATGATGCAGAGGCCTTTATGTTATAAGGCCAATCCTTGACATTCACCACTGAAGATATTTACTTCTTGGTTGGTTTCTCTATGAGGAGTGAGACGATAAAATTGGCAACCTTCCCTCTAGAGCCATATCACATATCCCATTATGTCGATATGTATTGTGAAGCCAACATGGAAAAAATGGGATCTCAAGTCCCCATACAGAAGATTGAGAATCTTGTCTTGAGAGAGGTTCTTTATTTGATTGGGTAGATTGTTGGATTCGTTGTTGTACATCAGGCTTCTTGTGCTCAAATGCATTGTTCATTTCAATGTCTGTAGTCGATGATATTCGATTGGAGAACTATGATTCTTAACTATTTGAAAATATAGTGATAGAGTGAAAATTAAGAAAAAAGGATGACTTTGGATTCGGGAAAATGCTTTGTGCATTCGTTTTTGAAAGAGTGTCGAGCATAATCTTGAAGAGGAGAATACAAGGTCATGTAGCCACCTTTGTGGCACTATGTATATGGGATTATTTGATTCCTTTGCAGGGATCAGGGGGAGTACGAGATTCATACGATGATGATTTATTCGATTGGTGGAAACGAAAAATCCCAAATATCAAGGATTATCCCTACGTAGGGATCAATTTCTTAAGAGAACCTAATATGAATATTCCCCCTAGAGTAGAACATGGTGAGATAGGTACATACTCTTATATATATATTTTAATGGTTTTTTATTTAATTTATGAGAAAAACATATTTTTTTTAATTTCACGGTACTAACTCAAAAAGCCAGTTATGTACAAATGTGGGACCACTACGGCCATCACACTTCCCTCGGACTAGGCATCATTCACAAGAGAAGACCCATTCAAGAGGAGTTGCAATAGTAGCATATCCATCGTCGGAAGAGGCCAAGAGAGTGATGAGGCAGGAATAGAGGAACTTGATGAACCTCACCCATATTGTGTCGATGGCAGAGATCGAGGATTTGCCACCATATATGCAGCCTCACGCTGTGGGCGTACCCAGGGCATGGGTCCAATTATTCTGGCATCTGGCCAACATTGTAGTACATCATAGTAGGGACAATAGGCCTAGATATTAGACTAGTACTAGACATCATGCATGCTAGAGAACCCATTTTTGTATCTCTTTATGTATTAAGGGCTTAATCCTGATGATCTATACTTAACACTTTTGAGGCCTATGGCCCACATTTTATACTGTGACATCACTTTTTGGATACCTTATATATACATATCATTTTACCTTATGGAGTAAATATATTTTGTACAAATATATTTGCGTGTGCGTCTATGTGTGTAATTTTATATTTATGTATGTGAAAGATGCCAATCTAAAACATGATTTTCCCATGTACGAGTTAATTGATTAGATCTTCTAGGAACACAAATGTATTTAATATAATCAAAATAACATTCCAAGATTCATACCCTAAGGAATCGTCGGTCAAGGGTGGGGTAGTAGATACGGTAAAATCCATTTAACTGTGACACTAACAGTTGAGCATCTAAATGAACCCGAAGGTGAGAAATACCATGTGACAACACATCACATAGTTATTATATTACAACACTATACTCAGAAACATTATTGGTCGCTTCTGTTAACTCTCTATAAATTCCCAGAGGTTGTCGGGAGCTAGAACAAATTTATCAGAGGTAACTTATCCAACCACTTCGAAACTGGGATCTAGCCCTGCCAACTTCAGAGAGGGATCTCTCTTTAAGATTTGACTATGTTTTAGGTTTCAGATATTAGGCTAGTTAAATAAATAAGATTGTGTTGTTTGTTTTATAAAATGACTGAAATATTTCTTATGCATCCATTGGGATATGGGGTCTGCTTTCTAAAGTTTGAGGCCAAAGAACAGATTTTATAAGTTCTTTTCACAAGGAAGGACAATGAAACTATTGGATCCTTTAGGGTAAAAATGATGGATAGTAGAAAATATGAGATAATCAGTTAAAACAAAGAAGAATTGAAGAATTTCTTTATCATAACATCAGAAGACAAACACTTAGATCTTTAAAATCCAAAAAAAGAGTATACGAAGATAAATTCTGCAACTTTAACTTCTTTTAAATGATCAGATATAGAAAACATAAATTATTACGAAGATAGAAAACCATTCAACGAAGAGGAGTAAACATCACCAAAAGTTAACATGCAGGAATCCTGTGAAACGTCCTTTTTATTACTAGTAGGTATCTTGAGAAATATTACAGTGCGTACAACTTACTTGGGCATAAATATCAACCCTCAATACTTCGAAGTTTGAAGTATATATAGAAAAGATTACAATCGATCCTCTCATTAATGATAAGGACATGGAAAAATTTAAAGCTAACTAACTAGATAACATAATACAAAATTGTAGGAACTGCTAATGATCTGTTGGATTCTTTGTGCTTATTTTGGGGAAGGTTGTTGGTGAGTCATCAACTTGACTTTGATTGTTTTGTATGCTGACTTGGATTGTAAACCTCATCACTCACTCAATCAGAGTGCACAGATCCTCCCATCTCTTTTGACTTGGAATGGTGACTTTTAGTAACCTTCTGTAGACTTTGTCCATCTTTGTATATTTGGTGAAAGTTGTCTTGGTGATGAAAATATACTTGATTTCATGTTGGATACTGAGATGAAACTGTAGGGTCTCTAAAATTGCCTTGTCAGTTATGCTACCTTATATTCCTGAAAATTTGGAGCTATCCTTTGCCACCATGGAAATATTTTGCTTGTAATCGGACAAAATCATCAGCTTATCATTTAAGACCACTAAACTGGGAAGGCCTTTCTTTTGCAAAGCATCAATCTTGTTGAAGGATCTCTAAACTCCGATATCCATGTTCTGGGTTCTCTCCTCCAACTGTAACATCAATCCTCTTTTGGTCAGCACTTTCTTAACCTTGAGGATAGTCTCAGTCCTATCCTCAATTTCCAGACTTTCGAGCTCATCCTTAGTCTTTGAATTTAGGAACCTGATGATTTCATTTTCCTTCGTGGGAATTTCTCCTAGTTCTCCCTTTGTCCTGTCAATGTCCTGCTTGCTCCTTAACACCAATTCGTGCTGCTCAAACATGATCTGCACAAGCAGCCAAATTTCTGTCATGGATTTTGAGATGTCCATCTAAATGTTCTCTTTGGCTTCTGTTAGTGTTTTGCCCACAAATGTTTTCTTTTGTAGCTGGTGTATTTCCTGCTTAAGTTTTTCTGATGTGTGCCTCTCCATTTTGTAGCTTTCCTGGAAGGAGGATTTAAGTTTCTAGAGATTCTTTATTTCGTGATGCAATTTTTTAATTTCTTCTCCTTGTAAAGTCATCTCCTCCATTGACTTGGCTAGAGCTTCAAATGTATCTAAAACTATCACTGGGGAAGCTGATGGAAGTTTTGTTGTGGTAGTTGTTGGTGTTGTCATTATGCTAACTCCCATGAGGGGAACTACACTCATTGGAATGACTTTCATGGGCTCTTTATGTTCCTTTTCCTTTACCAACCTTTCCAACTCTCCTTCCATCTCCTTGATCTATGCGTTGTGTTCCATGACTAACTTTAGCATTTCTTCTTTTTGGCCTTCCGTCTCAGCTATCTCTTTGGCCTATGAGTCCTCAGTAGCTGGAAACTTTAATTGCTTCCTCAAGGATGCAATGTCAACATTCTTTTTCTTTAGCATCTCTTCAACTACTTTCACATTTGAGGGGTCATACCCAATTTTTAGTACCATCTCTTCCAATGACTTGATCCTGTTGTCTTTTTCAAAAGATGACACTTTCTCCAGTTTCAATTGAGTTTGAACATTATTTAGGGAAACCTGCAACTTTGCAGTAGTTGTGGAAGCATTTTCCAATGTTGAGAAAACCATTTCTCCAGTCTGCCTATGTAAATCCATCTGATCAGATGGATGTACTTCCTTGGTGTCAAATTCAAATGTTGACCTTTTGTAATCAATGATTTCCTTTGGATGGGGCACTTGTGCCTGAAAAAATGCCATGTGCATTCTCCCTTTTTCTATATCAAAAGAAGAGAGAAACATATGCTATGTTATGGATGTTTACTTCCAGAATTGAGCATAGGTGTTGTTGGTCAACATCTCATTCTTCTTGTTAATCAAATCATATTTTTCAAAAATACTCAGTTTTGTAGACCCTTGGGATTGCTGGGAAATCAAAGTGGTATCTATTTGCTTCTTTGAAGAGGAAGTAGACATCATCTGCTGATTACTTGAGAACAATGGTGAGTTTTCTCCCTCGACTACTGTGGTGGACTGGGTCTGTTCCTCTCCTGACCTATCAGTTGTGTGACTGGTTAGAGGCCTTTTCTTGTAAACCTAGAAATATTCTGCTAACACTTCAGTGACTGAAGGTGAGCCATCCTTTCTAGGTCTTTTCTCCTTGGGTATCTATGGTGTAGTGATTTGTGAAATAATGGCTAGAGGAAACTATTGTTCTATGTCTTCCAGACTGTTTACCTCCCACTCTGTCTAGTTCATAAACTTCTCAATCTCTAGCTTGGGAACATGAACGTATGGAGAGATTTTATTTCTTAATCTTGTTTTTTCTATAATCCCACATGGATCATAGTGCCAAGGAAAACTGGTGTTGAACTTCATCTCCTTCAAAATCTTATTGACCATTTCCCCTGCAGCTCTGTTGTTACAGATGAACGGTCCTATATGTCCTTTGATCCTCAATTGTTGTTTCTTCTTGAAGGCTACACAATGAATATCATTTGAGTTAAACATGTTCCTAATATATTCCAAGGCGAATATCTGCACGGGAAAATATCTAGGCAATTTGTAAGGGGCCAACTCGCATCCATAAATCCTAATCTCTATGTGGTTCTGGTACAAGTACCAGTATTTGGTCTTGGCTAGGTTTGATAGATGTAAAATCCATTGGATTTCTTCGTTTATCCCTGGTTATTTTCTGCCGCTGAGCATGCTAACCATGGGATGGTAGAACTAATCTATGAACTGATTGAAAGTGAATTCTGGTGAATTTTTTCTCAGCAACGACGTCCAGGATTTGACCGGCTATGGTTTTCCATTTTGATCTAGCTTTTGCATGGAGAATAAGAACTTGTATGTTTGGAAAAATATGAAAAAATATGCCAGTATTGAAGAATACTAGAACATTCCTTCTGTGGGGAATTTGAGCAATTGTTCATGAATATTCTTGGCTAGAAAAATGTTGTAGTCGAGCTGCATGGTGGAGATTTCCTTGGTAGAGAAGATAGATAGATGACCCAAGATTTGTCTCATCTACCCATTTGTCCGAGTAGTATCCAAGTAGGCTACAAAGGGAGGAGATATTTTGATTTGCTTTTACTGAGAAAATCGATGATTGATAGGGGGGATTTTCTTTGGGTAATGGGGCATTCTTAGGGAGAAAAAGTTCAAAAATATACGCTCTCTGGGGAAAATACAATTTTTGGTACATTTTAGTTAGGATCTCAATGGTAAAAGGAGAGAAATATTTGTCTTTGGTTATTTGCAACATCTGGTCAATGGCTTCGGGTGTGATTGTGAACAGGGTCTCTCTAGAGGATGAAACAATAGCTCTCTGATCAGAAAGGTAATGAGCCTTGCACTTGAGGGAGAATTCAAGAAAATGGTGAATTTGGGGAAAAAGGTATCATGGGAGATTGGACTCCCACATTCCGAGTTCATCACTTTGGTCTGAGAAAGTGTCTCTGAACCATGAATGTAGCTCAACAAAATTGAATTCACATTTGGTTTTTGAAATTAGGTAGTCTTTGTCAGCCAGAGGAATCCGGTCAAGGTCGACGGGTGGTGGGAGGAATGGATTTTCCTTGACCTCTGAATGTTTATACTTTGGTGCCATTAATTCAACTGGTACCTGCAAATTTGAAACAAAAATGTTAGTTGGTTATCGGCTTTAGCTCAGTCACTGAGAGGAAATGGCGGGGGATGAGAGCTTTGGTTAATTGAATATACGCATAGTGCGATAATGGTGGAGACATGTTTAAATTGGGCGAACGGGTATACATTGGGCACATGGGACAAATCAGAAGGCTTAAAATATATATTTAACAGCATTTAAGGGCCAACAAATATCTCAGGTATGAGGTGGAAATAAAAGGATGGGTGACGGGTGTACGAGAATGATGTGGAAGGCTGTGATTGAATGATATGTGAACGAGATTTGACGTGAGATGGGTGAGTGGAGGAGAATATGTGGGTGGAGTGATGAGATATGACTTAAAAGAGGTAGTAGTGGAGTGTGACATCAGGGGACGATGGTGGTAGTGGAGTGTGATGTCACGAGACGATGGTGGTATTAAAAGATGGTATGTTGGTTTTCTCAGAGGGGGGGTAGGTGGTAACCAGTTTGAAGCAAGGGGGTTTCGAGTTAATACAATGGTGACACATTATGATGGGGACCGCATGGGAATACCATCAACTTAGACCCCCCCCCCCCACCATTAAAGGGAGAATGGTCGAGGGGGGTCCGATATTACTTGTCGGCCATCGATCTGAGTGCCATTTACTCAGCCATAGATCTTGGCGCACTCTTTAATGTTAAGCCCTAATATTGGCTCATTACCCCTTAATTGGGGCATATTATATTAGTAATGTTATTTTATTTATGTCGGATTTAGGCCATTAGTTGTAATTATACCTCCTTGTCTCCTATATATACTAAGGAGACATTTTCATTTTGAATCATCTTATACTTGAACATTTAAGTGGGATAAAAGGAGGTTTCCCCCTTGAAGAGGCTTATTATCTGAAATTATCTCTTTTTCAAGGCGTTGAGTACTTTTTCTGAGGTTTTTATATGCTATA
>JZKD02S2004241.1:296528-327151 GCA_000966675.3 Picea glauca | reverse complement strand
TTGAACATTTAAGTGGGGTAAAAGGAGGTTGCCCCCTCGAAGAGGCTTATTATCTGAAATTATCTCTTTTTCAAGGCGTTGAGTACGTTTTCTGAGGTTTTTATATGCTATATTGGTATTTGGTTCTTAACATTTAATCATGGGGCGCAAATCGTATTTCCCTGTAGAAACTTAGGATAACATGGATTTGTGGGTTTTTTGCACTATTTGCTTTCATTCTGCCACCAAGGTGTTAGAACACAACTTTATAACATCAAAACTAATGAATCTCATCCAACATCATGCTTGTTTTATTGAAGGAAATCTAGCTAACCTATGTTCTAACCTATTTACCTAACACATTTAACCCAGTTTAGATTGTTGGGATAAAAATTACTCTATCCCGGGGCTATTTTATCAAGTTTAAACAATTTGATCAAATTTATTCACTAACTAACCTAACCACTTGGCTAAGATTAAACAGTTTAGCCTAGCTTATTCACTAATCCTATCAACATAAATTCAAAAAGACTTGGCCATGGTTGAACTGTATGGATCAAGTCATTATTATTGCATGGGGATTTATCCATTTTCTTTTATGCCCTCTTTTATTTTTCTTTTCTTTTTTTCTTTATTTTTCTTTTCTTTTCTTTCTTTCTTTTTTCTTTTGAAAATAATTTGCAGATGAAATATTATTTTCAACCAAATTACACCAAGAGTGAAAATTTTCCATTCACCAGTTGATCCTATGAAACATAGGGTTATAACAACTTCTACTAGAGAATCACCTCCAAAAGATACCAATTGACCAGCATGTGTGGAGATCACCCAAGATGCGGAAGCAAGCCTCTGAGTGTGTCGGCTAGCTCCGTCTGTGAACCTAACATAAACCTTAGATTCAATTGAAATATTCCATAATGAAAAATGTAATATCCCAGATATAAAATAGTATGTAGAACATAAATAATTAGCTAGAAATGGAATATGAACAACAATATAACCAGAACAACACCACAATAATACCAAAATGATATCACAATAACACTAGAAAGAGCACTTTGATTACTGAGAAAAATGTTCACTTGTCTCTTCAAGGGGGAAACTTCTAGTGAAGTAGATCTCTATTACAATAGTATCCAAGACAAAAGTTCTCATACCCTCAACTCTTATTTATAATAAACATGTCTATCAAAAGAACCATCTAGAGGAATATCCTTCTAGAAGCGAAAGCTTCTATTAGGTCTTGTTACATTGGAATTATTCTTCCTTATTTCTAGGCCTTATTAATATTGACCTTTATTACATGGAAATATATTATTCTACCTACGTGAGGGGTTAGGTCCCTAACATGTCCTCCCCCTTAAAACATCATTGTCCTCAAGGCTTGATATGGGAAACTTGTTGCAGAATGGTAGTTGGTTCCCTAGTGGCATCTACTGGAGTTGTATTTTTCCACTGGACTAACACTTCCTTGATGGTGTGCTAACGCAGACGACGCTCATGCTGGTCCAAAACTGCTTATGGATGTAGCCAAATGGATCCTTCTTCATCCAACTCGGGAAGGTTGGTTTGAGTTTGGCACTTAGTTCAAATCACCTTATTTAAGAAGGAAACATGAAAAACAAGATGGATCTTAGAATGACTGGGAAAATCTAACTAATAGAGCACATGTCCCACATGATTGAGAATGATATAAGGACCATAAAATTTGGGTGCCAGTTTCTGACAATGGTCATCCTTGAAGGAATTTTTCTTGTAAGTTTGCAGTCAAAGAAACACTCGATCCCCTTATAGAAAATGACTTTCAGAGCGACCTTGATCTTCTTGTTGCTTCATGTGATTTTGGGGCATGAAGCTTAGAAAGTACTATGGATTTAAGTTTTGACTGTTTACTTAAATACAAAATACCTTTGTATCAAATCTCATCATTGAACCAAGAGTACCCTGGGGAAATTGATGAATGGGACTGCAATTTTTGTATCATATGAAAACTTTTGGGATCATGTAGCCATTCCCAGTGAACATCTTGGAGCCAATATGGTACAATAAAGGAGAGATAAGAAAAAGGGACCCTTCATCTTCATATTTTCTGGAAAGTGCATAAGCAACCACATTGTCTTTTCCTTTCTTGTAAATGATCTAATAATCATATTCAAAGACCTTAGTTACCCATTTTTGTTTCTCTTAGGAGGAAAGGTGTTGTTCCATAAAATACTTGAGGATTTTATGATCTATCTTAATTTGGAATCATTGCCCCAATAGATAAGGGCGCAAAATATCCACGACATGCGAAATAGCCAACATTTCCTTTTCATAGATTGATTTGCCCAAATTTTGCTCGAACAATTATTTGTTGGTAAAGGCCAAAGGCTGACCCTCTTGCATAAGGAAAGTGCCAATTCCTTTCCCAGAAGAATCACATTGCAAGATAAAGGTCTTTGTGAAATTAGGAAGGGCCAGGACTATAGTGGTGCACATGGCCATCTTGAAGGTTTGAAAATCCTGAGCAACTGCAGGAGTCCAAGTGAAAGAATTATTTTTAAGGAGTGTAGTGATAGGTGTCACAATATTTCCACAATTCTTAAGAAACTTGCGATAATAACCTATTAAACCCATAAATCCACACAATATTTTGAGAGTCTTTGGGTGATGCCAATCTTGCATGGATTCAATATTTTTAGGATCCACCCTGATGTCAGCCTTGCCAACAAGATGACCCAAGTACTTGACTTCTGAGGTGCCAAAATCACATTTATATTGTTTGAGGAAAATTTGGTGTTGAGAGAGTAGATGGAGTACTCAATCCACATGAGAAAGATAGGTTTTCCATGTTTTACTATAGATGAGGTTATCATCAAATAAAACTAAGATAAAATGATGGAGAAAAGGATGAAAGACATGATTCACGAGGCTTTGGAAAGTGGAGGGATAATTACATAAGTCAAAGGGAATGACCAAAAACTCATAGTGGCCCTCATGAGTTCTAAATGTAGTATTAGGAATTTATACCTCCTTCATACAGATCTGGTGGTAGACAGAACGAAGATCAAGTTTAGTAAAGAACTGGGCTCCACCCAATTCATCCAAGAGGTCATCAATGATAGGAATGGGAAATTTTTCTTTAATGGGGAGTTTTTTGAGGGAATTGAAGTCAGGACACATATGCCAAGAACCTTCTTTCTTAAGGACCATGACCATAGGAGAAGATTAGGGGCTCGTACTAGGGAGGATAACACCTGCATTGAGCAGTTCTTGAACAATTTTCTCAATTTCATTCTTTGGGGAAAAAGGGTGATGATAGGGATGAATATTGGGAGCAAGGCTTCCTTGGAAAAGGGGAATGGAATGATCATGAACACCACGGAAAGGAGGGAGTCCCTCGGGAGTGGAAAAAACCACTTGATGTTTAGAGAGGATGGATTGGAGGTCCTACAACACAGAGGGTGTCTCCATTTCTTGTATGGAATGGAGTTGGGAAATAATTCTAGAATGACCTTTTTTAATCATCTTTTCCATGCGATGGGAATTGATGATCTCCGAGGAACCGAAGGTCATGCATTGGAACTTATATTATTGTCCCTCGTGGTCGAATTGCATGGTTAAATCCTTAAAATCCATGAGAATGGGACCCAAAGTCCTTAGCCATTCTGCACCCAACAAAATGTCACAACTGCCCATGTCGATAAAAAACATATGATATTTCAGGTGGTATTCCCCGATTTGGAGACACACATTTTCACAATGCCCTCAACATTTCATGGACCTTCCATTGACAATCACGATTTGGAAATTATTGACTCAATGGATATAGCAATTAGTTTCTTGGGCAATGGGGCGGTGAATAAAATTATGGGTGCTTCCATTATCAACAAGAATGATGACCTTCCTATGCTTGATGTAACCAATTATCTTGAGGGTTTGGGGAGCAGAGAAGCCAATGAGAGAATTTAGAGAAATGACTGGTTCTACTTCAGGAGGGTCTGAGGGAGGGGTTATGTCAGTGGGTTCAGGTGACACAGGCACAAGGGGAGACCCAACATCCAATTCGGAAACATCCTCTAAGATGGCCATAAAAAGATTTTTTTCCTTACACTTGTGTCCCAAAAAATATTTGCCATCACAATTATAACAAACGCCTTTGATTTGACATTTTTCCATTTTGGCCCTGGTCAATTTATGGATCTTTAGTGGAGTAGAAGGAGGAGTGGGAGTTATTGGTTTAGTGCGAGCAATAAAGGAGGGTTTTCGATTTTTAGAAGAGAAAACCTATTGTGCTTCCTTATCTCTTTTAGTAGCATCCACCCAACTCTGAGGCTGATCCACGAGGACATGGGAGCAAATCTCATCCTTGAGGCTAGTGATAAAAAATTCTAAAAAAAAAAGCATCAGACATGCCCTGAATACGAAAATCCAGTCGCTCAAAAACAACTATAAAGTCTTCAACTGTGCCAGATTGTTTCAACTTTGTAAAATGACCTAAATGGTTGGTGTTAGTGTCAAGGAGTTCATAAAGATATACCACAAAGCGTGTCCAAGCCACATACCCTTGGAGGGCATTTTTTCTCCATTTCCACCATTGCCAACTTTCTTGATCTAGATGGAGAACACCATACTAGAGTTTGGCAAAATCATCTGTAATGCCATACAAAGAGAAATAATGCTCCATTTGAGTCACTTAGCCAGTGGAATATGAGCCATAAAATTTGGTCAGATCCAAAAATAGAAGGCGTAGGTTACGCTGAAAGTGATGGGGCTGAAAATTCTAGGAATGAGAGGAAGTTTCACCTTTGGTATGCAAAGGTGGGTTATATAAGGGGAGATTAGCAGGGATATGCAGCTTGGTACAACTCATCGTAGTGACAGATTCAAGCTGGGTAGTAATTTCTTGTTTGAGGTCTTGTTTGAGTTCCTCAATTGAGGTGACGATGGAGGAATGCATGTTTTTATTGATCGTGGAAATATTGGCACTGAGTTGTCTCACTTCTTGTTGGGTTTATGTGAAATTAGAGTGCAAGGTATTGAAGCGAGCTTCCAATTCTTGGGTATGGGTATGGGCCATGATGAAGAGGGAACACGAAAAGGGGCGGGTGGGATCACATAGAAAATGGGTTATGGATGAAGTGAATCACGACGATTAGGGTGGCGAGTTGAATACAATGGGGTAAATCCAAAATAAGGGTGTTGGAAGGGGGTTGGGTCCATGAGAATTTTTTTTTTGTCTCAAATAATGGTGCCAAAAGGATCCAAACATTTTTTTTATTTTTTAGTTTTTACTCTTGCGGAGTTATACTTCCATCTGAAAAAAACTGTTGTGATGAAATGCCCAAATGCTTAACAGGAAGAAATGTGTAGTAATTTCGCAACTCGAATGCAGGAGACACAATTGCACGACAATATATCTTGTTTGTTATATTTTTGTTTCCATCCCAAAGGTTAGGTATTCAAGGGTTCGATAGACAAGGGTTTTCCCTGTGCTATAGCTCTCTGATATACATGCAGGGTCCAATAGTAGTACTCGACCCAATATCTCAGGGCACCAACTAAGGAGAATAGACCGTTCCCTTAGCCGTACGACCCAAATACCTAGGTACTAGAGAGTATCTTCCCGAGTGTTATTCTTGAAGGAACTATAACAGTCAGGCGATCGATCAGTTTATCTATGGAGGGATTCATGAGATATAGGTCGATCCGAATATAGGTGTTGTCTGATGCACTACCACTCAAAGGGGTACCAAGCCGCTAATAGATGTGCACTTAAGCACCACTTGTATTTAATGTGTGTATGAATCCCCGACTACGGGTTTATTCGCATAACGACAAATCTCTGTAGCGTAAAGATGTCGGAATATGTCTCTACCCTGGAAAAAAATTAACCCACGATTTTTTACTGAGGAAGGTGCTCTGATACCACTTGTAATATTCCAAATATAAAATAGTATGCAAAGCATAAATAATTAGCTACAAATGGTAGATGAACAACAATATAACCAAAACAACACCACAATAATACCAAAATGATACCAGAATAACAACAGAAAGAGCACTTTGATTACTGAGAGCAATGTTCACTTCCCTCTTCAACGGGGAAACCTCCAACAGAGAAGAGTTCTATTACAATAATATCCAAGACAAAAGTTCTCATACCCTCGACTCCTATTTATACTAAATATGTCTATCAAAAGAACCATCTAGAGGAAGATCCTTCTAGAAGCAGAAGATTCTATTAGGTCTTCTTACATTGGACTTATTCTTCCTTATTGATAGGCCTTATTAATATTTACCTTTATTACATGGAAATATATTATTCTACCTACGTGAGGGGTTAGGTCCCTAACACAGAAACACAATAAACTACTTGTCCATAAAACAAAAAGATACTAAAATGTATAGATACAAATATACACTATTTACAAGAAGTCACACTTGGGTGACAAAACTAAGAATAATACTTCTTAAGATAAATCCCATTTATGGGCTCAGGAAACACATTAACTTCGAAGTCAACCAATTCATAAGCTCCTTTTCCAAAACTTTCTGTATAATAAATAGTCCCAACCACATGGGTTTAAACTTACCTTCCCCCAAGGGATCTTTATCTTGATAATAGAGTAAGACAAGATCACCTTCTGAGAAAACTCTAGGGCATATTGATTGATCATATTGACATTTGACACAATTTTGATGAGCCTCGCTATCCAAGGTTGCATCCCAATGCTTTTCATTGAGTTGCTCGAGATAAATAAGACACTCTTCAAGTGCAGTTGTGTTGGGAAGTAGTTCCACTTCCAACTTGCAAGAAGGAATTTGAAACTCTATAGGAAATATTTCCTCCATCCACTAAACAGTTTGTAAAGGAGAGAATCCTGTAGCAGTCTTAACATAAGTTCGATATTCCCAAAGTGATGCATCTAACATCAAATGCCAATTCAACTTGGCCGAATTGATTTTCCATTGGATAATAGTTTTAAGAGATTTATTGACAACCTCCACTTGACCAGTCTCTTGTGGATAATAGAGTAACAAATTTTCTTTCTTAAACCCTAGATTTGACGTTAATTCATTCTTCATCTTATTTTTAAAGTGACTATCATGTCTGTGACAATTTCTTTTGGTATACTGAACCTAGCAACAATTTTGTTGAAAACAAAGAGTGTTGTTGTTTCCCCATCGTTACTAAATGTTGCCATGGATTCAACCCACTTGGTGAAGTAGTCTACTGCCAAAATGATATAATGATGCCCCCTAGCATAAGTTTCGTGGCATGTAGTGAAATCAGTTCCCCACTTAGTGAAGGGACCAACAACAATAACATGAAACTTAGGAGCATGATTTCCCTACATATTCCAAGAGAATATATGACATGGGTGGCACCTCTGAACCACCTCTATACAATGTTTGATTAATGAGGGCCAAAAGTATCCAGCAAAATAGATTTTTTGGGTTGTTTCCAACCTAGACAAGTGACTTCCATATGATCCAGTGTGGAAATCATTTAACACAAGATTTACAAAGTATCATCATTGATAATATAATTTCATTATCGATGGCCTATTCGTCGATGCTCATCATGAGAAGCAGAGGAAGGACTCTTCATAGCCTAAAGATACACAAATATATCTCCATACCAAGGGTCGGATGATGAAACAAGGAATATATCCTCATTGATCAACAACTCTTTAGGAAAATCATTTTCACTCTCAATCGAAAGTTATGAAATTAACTCTGCAAAGAACACAGATTTCTTAGACTTCACTGAAACAAAGTCCAAATCAAATTCTTGAAGAATAATTGTCCTTCGACTAATCTTCCCATCGATGACTCATTGTGTCAACACATAATGAGTACGACGGTGGTCTTACGAAGTAGAATATAATGATGAAACCTTTGGAAAACACGGAGAGTTGCCAAAGCCTGTTTCTCAATGTGGTTATAATTGAGCTATGGTCTGAATAAGCCCTGGTTGAGGTAGTAGATAACGTGTTCCTAGAGTGCATCATCCTCCTGAACCAACACCATACTGATGGTGGACTCTACTGCAGCCAAATATAAAAAGAAATATTTTCCATAGTCATGAGGGCTAAGCAGAGGGGAAAACATCAAGGCACTTTTCAACGCTTCAAAAGAGAGTTCAACCGCTTCATCCCTATTGGGTGAAAACATTGATGTATTAATTATGTTGTAGTACTTTACCAACCATTTAATTTGTCAATCATGTTTCGTAGACTTACGAAGTGCACTCACTATATGTGCAAGACTGAAGTAGAACTAATCTAATCTAAATTGTTGAACTCAAATTAATCTAGGAAAGCATTGAAACACTAACTAGGAAAACAAGAAATTGCATAAGGGAAAAAAAATACAACATGTGAAGAGTTGAATGACAAATGACATATGTGAGCTCACACAATAAATCAATCTCAAATTATATTACAAGAATCAAATGACAAAGAATGAAAGAATAACAATGAAATAATCAAAGATAAGAATCCCTTTCTCCTAATTACAAGACTAAATTATGAATTACATGCCTCCCTTAATGAAGAGAGAGCACTCTCTTATATACATGAAAGTCTTGAAGATAATATAAGAGTGTCATAATTACATATCCACTATTCTCTCAACCACTCTCAACTACTTTCCCATTATTACAAGATATGATCCCTTCAAATACTCCACACATCTCTCACATATATTAGATAAGATATGCCAACCAAATCTTCTATGATCTTCTCCTTGAGAATAGGCTTGAATAATTATCTCCTTGAAATGGTGGAGGAGATATACGTGAATTCTTTTGAATTAAACCTTCACATATTCCTACACATTACAAAGCTCACATATATTTAGTGAAAATATGTTAATTTCTAATATTTAATCACAAAATCACTTATAATACTAAAACAAATAAAGTGGAAAATAATGTAAAACCCAAATGTATTTATTATGGTATGATGGAAGTTTAATGGGACGATGAATTGTAAGGAATAATGAAGGGAAAGGTGGATGAAAATGTGACAATTCTGAGTCCTGACATCCCCCCAACTGAACTTGTTGCATGTCCTGATGCAACCATGCATGGATATTCTAAAGAACCTTTGGCATTTGAACTTTGGTTTTTATTGATGATGTCTTTTTAATAAGGAATATTTCCAGGATGTAAAATACATGTGTAACAACATGTAAAATACATGTGTAACAACATGTAAAATACATGTGTAACATCATGTAATACATGTGTAACAACATGTAATACATGTGTAACAACATGTAATACATGTGTAACAACATGTGGAATTTTCTTATGGTTGGTTCTTGTGTGACAACCATGAATACAAAGAATGTTGGTTCTTGTGTTAACACCATTCATTTCACTTATTTATTTTCTTGCTGCAATAATTTAGCCATATGCTCACTGAAAATAATAATTTATCAATGTGCATAAGAGAGCATCACTGAGTATAAGAAATCCTTTTCTCTATCTTTTAGGAATCATGCCAATATGTATATCAATGCATATGAATAAAAGTGCAACAGGGGATTGTTGGAAAATAAAATTTGTTAAACAATAAATGAGATGAAAAATTGGAGTGATAATAGTGGAAAAATGGAATATTGGTAGTGAATAGGTAGTGAATATATCCCCCCCTCAACTGAATCAATTGCATGCCCTCATGAAACTTAGTGTAGGTCATGGAAGGAAAGAGATTATGGAGAGGAAATTTTCCAAAATATTCAATTCAACATATAAGGAATTGTGTGATTAAAGCTTAGAAAACAACATACCTCCACTCACCCAAAAAGTAGATGAACTATGCAATAGAAATGTAGTTGTTGCGACTGTTGGATCAGGAAAATGTGGCTGGTGTTGTAGTTGCAACTATTGTAACTGCTGGAGAAAAGAATATGTGGTTGTGGTTGTTGGAAGATGGAAGGTGTCACTGCTCCAATATCATGAAAATGTAACCGCGGTTGTAGTTTCACTGTTGTACTGTAACAGTTGTAACTACAACTATTGTAACTGTTGAATAAGAGAATGCGAAGTGGAGGGATCTGAACTACTACTGATGAATCATGGAAAAGAGGAAGTATGAAAGTGGACGGTAGTACTCTCATATAGTTGAGGTCATGCTGTTGTTACTGCTGAGGGAGCCAGAAAAAAGTATATAGTCTTCACATGCTACAAACCTGATGGTACAATTCTAATCATGCGAAAGGATGTGTCGATGTTGAGAAAGAAGATAAATTATTGGATTACCGACCATTGATGAATTTCATTAACCAATGTGAGGCAAATCACCATTGATGTCAATGAGAGACAAGGTACCCGAGTACATATTGCGAAGTGCGAATGGATGTGTTGAGGTCAAGCCACTTGCAAGATCTGATTATCAAGGGACATTGATGTATTCCCATGATCCTCAGTGAGAGAAATTTCCATTAAGGCATGCAAGCCTCTAGGTACTCAAAATGGACTCTAGTCTATTTCCTAGATAAGGTGTTGAGGTTGATGCGACAAGACTGTTGAAAGGTGGGCCTTAAGGAATCCCACATCAGTCAACGTGATTTTTTATAAAAATATTTGTAGGACTAAAAGATAGATCTCAGTAGCAACAATGTGTATGGAAAGGTAATGTAATCATGGAAAGGGAGTTTTTTTTATTCAGAAGGAAAAATGGAAAGGAAAAAATGCACTGAAAAAGATAAAGGAAATGATGCATGCAACTCAGAAAGATAGGGATGTGTGAAATCATTATGGATAAGGCAATGGAAGATGGCTTCAACACAGGCATGATCAATGTACTGACAAGGAGTAATTTAGGTAAGCATATCATGACACAAAATGGTTTATGAATAGGTGTAGTAACAACATGTTACAAATACAGGAGTAACATTATGTAAAATACATGTGTAACAACATGTAATACATGTGTAACAACATGTAACACATGTGTAACAACATGTAAAATACATGTGTAACAACATCATCATGAAATGTATAATGAAGATCAACTCCTTCAAACAATTTATCAAAGCACGTTTTTCTAAAAACTGTTGCTATTCATGAAAAATCTCTTCAACAGCGAAATTGATGGTCATTGAACCTAGAAAACGTTAGTACTAAACCTACAATTAAACATGTGAGATCATTGTGAAATATAGAAATTAGTACGAAGGCGAGCAAATTGAATTTCAAAAATAAAGTGTAGTTTTACCTCTCGCCCTTTCTATTTTTCTCGTTGATTGTTGTCAAAGTGACTTTGAAGAAAACAAATTATCATGAAGCATAAAAAAAACATGCACTCTTATTATTTTCAGGAAGTGAACGAAAGGTCCATTTGTAATTTTCATAATTTTATAATTTTTATGTATTTTCCATTCATAGTTTTATAATTTTTATGGTTTTAGTTTAATTCTGATAATCCACATGAAAAGATAATGAAAAGAGAAAAAATAAATAACTCAAAATCAAAGTCAGATCTACATTCTTCAGCATTCATTGCAAAGCGTGTAAGAGCACTATGGTCTTATTTTCAGCAAATCTTCAAGCCACGAAAGTTTGGAAAGTGTAAATATGTTGCTTAGATTCATTGTCAAAGTTATACAAGCAATGGGAAATTGATTTGTTGTGTTAAGCATAATTGCTTTGTTGTATGATCGGAACTGTACATCGTTAGATATAATGAAAATTTTGAAGCATAGTGTTCCAAAAAATCCAGTAACAATCATCAAGCAAATGATCCTAGCATCAAAAACATTAGTGTAATGAAGCATTGTGTATAATAGAGAAATTCAGTGAGCATGAGAAAAGAATCATCTTTATGCATAAAATTCAGCATAGGCACAAGGATCGACATAAATCTCTTGGGATAATTGATTCAACAATCCTTAATCCCTGTCAACGGTTGAGACATTCCCACTGGGGAAGGGATGGATGTGTGTGTTGCAGGTACGTGATGAGCACAAGGAATGTGTTCACAATCAACAAAGGGATGGCTCAACTCAGTCGATTGTACCAGAACGAAGGATGATATGAGTGTATGCCAGAGACCTACCATAAATATTTTCTTTCCATCTCTCCCAGATGCCACATCATGTAAAACAACAAACAACTGATTAATTTCAAATATGAAAGCAGATACGATCATCCTGAAGCATGGTTGGAGGGATACGTATTGTTTGTTTACTAAAACAAGATGATGCGTTGGATCAAAAAAATTGCGTTGCCAATAATATGCAAGCCAACTAATCATCATTTTTTAAGAAATTGGTTTTGATTCCATTTGAAAGAATTTTTTCAGATGAGGTGGACGATCGACAACTAAACTACGTAGATATAGGCAATTTTTTTTTTTCATTATATATCAAGGTTGGATGAGTTTGATGATGTGTGCAGGCATATTTGAATATTTCAATGTCAAAATTCACCACCTATACTCAAATTCGAATTACATCTTCAAACTTTGAAGATTTGAAAGAGATTTGAAGATAATCATTTAAGCTAACTTCAAGGAGAAGATTATTGTGGTCATAATTGGATTGTGAATAGAAAACAAAGGGTTTGTAATTCAATTAATCAGAGTTTTAGTTTAGTTTTTTTTTTTTTTTTCCTAATGCCACTATTGTTTTATTGTTTACAAATCTGCAAATTTATTAAAAAAAATAAAATAAAGCAAATGGAACAAATTGCAAACGAAAAACATAATAGGGAATTTTTTTTCATCGTCAGTAACCAAAATTCTTCCTGAAATCAATTTAGACATCCTATTTTCCGACCTGTGTTTTATTCGTTATCCTACCTACTCTATGCTAATTGGAAATTAAATATTAGTCACGTGTAGTCAAACAACCAATGTAGCCAAGCACGTAAAAGTAATAAGAATATATTATCTTTCAATTTCGCAACTAAGGGTTGGAAATATGTATAAGCATGCAAAATGTGTTGTTGAAACTCTAAATTAACAAAATTAAAAGAATCTAACTTGGTAGTCACTTGAAACCATCGTTCGATATAGCTTTCGTAGGTGTAGTTTCCCTCGCTCAGATCATGCTGCAGTTCCTCATTGTCTCCTCAAGTTCCTCATATGTTGATTCCTCGTTCGTTTCTAGAGGAGTATTTAAGCTCTGAGTTGTTGTCAATATCTCCTCTTCCTGAGAAGAAGAAATCCTAGCTTTTGCAAGGATCTGAGCGATCTATTCCAAGATGACACTCATATTTAAATCATATTTCAAAAGGGGTTCTTACAACAGCCAAATCAAAATAAAATAAAATAAACTGAAAAACACACTTGTTGAAACACATGAAAACCTCTTCACAGTTGCAAAAATTGAAATTGCAGAAATTGGAATTGCTGGAATTGAAATTGAAGAAATTGAAAGTGACACTTTGCATGCTTTGTCCCAAATGAGGTCGATGTCTCACCTCATATTTAGGAATACGTTGGCAGGGAGAACATGAGGAGTCTCCACTCAAGTAGCTGCTATGAACCCTTACCAACACATATAGACACACTTGCAAGAATTGAAATCTACACTTACGCTTGCAGGAATTGAAACACTCCTTACATGCCCTTACCCATATGTCACCTTAGAGTTATGAGCATGACTAATCACACTTGCATGCAAATTCAAACTAAACTTCAATCCATTTTCATTTCTCCCCGACAATGACGCCAAAATGTGGGGTGAAAAAATTGATGTATTAATTTCATTGTAGTACTTTCCCAACCATTTAATTTGTCAATCTAGGTTCATAGACTTACGAAGCTCACACACTATATGTGCAGGAATGAAGTAGAACTAATATAATCTAATTTTCTGAAATCAAATTAATCTAGGAAAGCATTGAAACACTAACTAGGAAAGCAAGAAATTGCATAAGGGAAAAATAATACAACATGTGAAGAGTTGAACGACAAATGACATATGTGAGCTCACACAATAAATCAATCTCAAATTATATTACAAGAATCAAATGACAAAGCATGAAAGAATAACAATGAAAGAATCAAAGCTAAGAATCCCCTTCTCCTAATTACAAGACTAAATTATGAATTACATGCATCCCTTCATGAAGAGAGAGCACTCTCTTATATACATGAAAGTCTTGAAGGTAAGATAAGAGTGTCATAATTACAGATCCACTATTCTCTCAACCACTCTCAACTACTTTCCCATTATTACAAGATATGATCCCTTCAAATCCTCCACACATCTCTCACATATCTTAGATAAGATATGCCAACCAAATCTTCTACGATCTTCTCCTTGAGAATAGGCTTGAATAATTATTTGCTTGAAATGGTGGAGGAGATATATGTGAATTCTTTTGAATTAAACCTTCACATATTCCTACATATTACAAAGCTCACATATATTTAGTGAAAACATGTTAATTTCTAATATTTAATCACAAATTCACTTATAATTCTAAAATGAATAAAGTGGAAAATAATGTAAAACCCAAATGTATTTATGAAAATGGTATGATGGAAGGTTAATGGGGCGATGGAATGCAAGGAATAGTGAAGGGAAAGTTGGATGAAAATGAGACATTTCTGAGTCCTAACAATCCAAAAATAATGGGACCCCTTCTTTCAAAAGATGCATAAACCCTTTAGTTATTTCGACATAGTTAGTAATAAATCATCGTAAGAAATTAGCTTTCCCCTGGATACTTTGAAGTTGGGGAAATGTTAAAGGGGGGGAGGGGGGGGGGAGGGAATTGAACTATTTCCTCAACCTTAAGAGGATCAACCATTATCCCTTTGGTGGACACGATAAAACCCAATAAGCATCCCGATGTAGCACAAAAACTACACTTGTTTGGATTTAGGTGAATCCGGTAGTAGAGACGTATCTAAAAAATAAGTCAAAGGTGACAGAGATGGTCATATATGTTGCGAGAAAATGAAGAAATATCATCAAGATATGCCTCAACTATATTTTTGAGATCATGGAAGGAAAAGAACATGGCCTGTTGGAAAGTATCTCCAACATTTCTGAGGCCAAAAGGCATTTTCCTGTATGCAAAAGGATCCTAAGGACATATAAAAGCAGTTTTATGTTAATCCTCGGAATTGATATGAATTTGATTGTACCCTGAGAAACCGTAAATAAAATAAAACAATTCACATCCTGCACATTCATCGATAATCTAATCAATGAATGGCTTAGGAAAGTTACCTTTTGAGCATGCCTTGTTCATACTGCGAAAATCCATGCACACACAAATTGTACCTTTCTTTTATTGATAGGAAAAGGGTTTGACACCCATTCCGTTAATTGAACTGGGTAGATGAAACCAACCTTAATCAAATTTTCTAACTCATATTGAATGGTATCTTCCTTCCAAGGTTTAACCGGGTGAAGCTTCTACCAAATAGGCTTAGCATTGGGAAAAGTTCTAATCTCATGTTAAAAAATACTAGGGTTATTTCCTAGAATTTCCTCATAAGACCAAGAAAATACGTCACATAATTCTTTAAATAAATTAGTATACACTTGAATCTCCTCGGAAGAAAAATATTCTCTGATGAAGTCATTTTCAACGACTCTAGGAGTTTTAGAGATATCAATTGGAATCGTCTTAGTTGTATTTTCCATGTTTCCTTCGGCGTATATTTTGTGCATTGCCAAAGTATTGACATGGAGAGTGACATCTCCATTCATGGTCGAAGTAAACTCTCCTGCTTCTACTCTCCTAATCTTGGGTAAAAAGTATGATCTATGATGAATATCATCCCAAGGTCTCCCATCATCAGAGGGGAGAGCAAGTCTAAAGGATCATACGAAGTAAGAGATTCTTGAGCCCAAATAGGTTCTAGAACATGATCTAGCTCTTGAAGGGGAGTTGGATCAGTGTTAGCCAACGTTTGTTGAACAATATTCTACGCTACCTCAATTGTGGATAGGGGCATAGCCATGACAGGATCCCTTACCCCTTCCATCGAATCCGATGGGGAAGGTAAATTCCATGTATAGTTAAAGTAAGTTGTTTGAAACGAAGCTACCCGGAAAATTGCAACCTTAGGCTGATTAGGGACAACTGAAATAAATTTAACATCATTCGAAGGTGGTGGAAAATCAAAAGTACCTATCAAAGATGGAAATAATCCAACACCTAGGTTGACGATACCTTATTATGGGTTATCAATCATTGGGACCATGGATTCCCCCGATGAAGTGTCAGGATGAGAGAAAGAAAACTAATCAATGGTTACTATCCTAACTTCATGAGGAAAACACAATACATGGAAAACGATGGATAAAACTATTTTCATTGTGTAAGTCCAACTTTGTCTGGACAAAAGGTTGTAGTCAAGAGGTGCATTGACTACTTCGACCTCAACACACAGATTTTTTCCCTCCAACTACACGGGAAAGGAGGGGATTATTCCATGCGGTCAAAAAGAAGGGTCGTCAAATGCAGTTAACAATGTAGGAGACAGAGACAACCTAGGTTTACCAATAGACTTACAACATGCCAATACCATAACACATATTGATGCAGCCTCATCTACCACCATGTGAAAAATGTTCTATCTCAATGATTTTTTGGTGTAAACCACTACTATATGGAAGACAACGTGGTAAGGAAAATGAGGGCTTCTGATCATAAGGGTAAAAAATGATATTTCCTGAGTTAGCTGGTTTAGTAGAACCTAAAGAAGATAGTAATTCTTTTCTCTGTGAGGGGAAACTATGGAGAAATTCCAGAGCAGACATTGGATAAGGGGTTTGCGCAAGATATTCAACTATATAATAGTTATTGGAAGCCCTTTCATTTGGATTATGAGAATATTTCTTAAACACAATTTTGGGGATGTGAGTCATCATTTCTCCCATTATATTCTCAATATGAAGAGGAGGTGATGGGTTGGAAGCTTCTTTTCCCTTCTCTGCAGATTTAGGGATTCTGTAATCATGATTACTAGCCTAAATATGAGCATCTGATCTCATCATGTTTACATTTGTGGATCTGGTATTAGTATTAATTGTGGGGGAACCATGATTTCCCCCAGGTGCGGTTGTGGATGAGGAAGATTGTGCCATATTATTCTCTTGATGGAAATGATTAGTTAACACAACAGGTTGTTGATGTGCCAAAATATTTTGGGCTTACTTGACCCAAGGGAATTGATGAGTCAAGTGGTTTTCCACGCAAATATTACACCAAAACTTGACCTTTTTCTTCTCTTTTTTTCCCTCACCAACATTGTTAGCATCCTTTTTATCAACACCTCCCTTACCCTTTTTTCCTTTTCCTCTTGGACTGTTGGTTCTCCTTGGGGTTTTTCGTCTGCAAACTATGTACTTATGATGTGTGGGTGGTGCGGGAAACTATACTAGAAGTCTGTTGTAGCAACAAATATTGCATTTGGTTGGACAACTAATCTATGGGATTGTTTTTTGTTGAGCCTACTATACCATCGACATAAGGCCCATGTTGGATTACTAAGAGGGGGGGTGAATCAGTAATATAGAAATTTAATCCTTTTTCACTATAAAATGCAAGTGTTATATCAATGTAGCATTATCGTCCAATAGTTGCAGAGTAAATAAAAAAATAACAAATTTGAAATCAAACACATACAAAGTACACCACTGTTTTACGTGGAAACCCAAAGCGGGAGAAAACCACATAATTCTTTTTCTTATATGTATTTAAGTCTTACATTCATTGGAAGCACCAACTTCATTTTTTTTGCAACTACAAATGGAAGGAGGCTCCAACCCCCTAGTTTCTTAGGCTACAACCTGAGGGAAGCTCCAACTCCCCAATTCTCAGGTACAACCAGAAGGAGGCTACAACCCCCTATGTTATTTAGCTACAACCACCTGTCCTTTCCCCTTCCAAACAACCCGACATATAAGTATAATAATGGGACCCCTATCACACTATCACTATGATATTTACTGCTATGAACTTATACCATTCAACCTGCACCAAACAATCTATACCAATAACCTGAACCATGCATCAACCATGCATCAACCTGTACCTCAACCTATAATCAACCTATACCATAAAATATTGCATCAACCATGCACCAAACTGTACCAAACAACCTGTAATCAACCTATACCATAAACAAGTGCATCAACCATTCACCAACCTGTACCTCAACATGTACCATGAACAAGTGCATCAACCATGCACCAAACCTGTACAAATAACATGTCAAAAAAACCTGTCCAAACAACCTATCACAACAACCCATCTCATCAATCTTATCGACCAAATCAGATCTACTCACCACGATCAATCACCAAGACAACTCTCAAATATGTGCATCAACCAAGCATAACACAACGACTCATAATCATCACCAAGATCAATATGTGCTGCTAATAATATACCAATACAACTATGCTACATCATCCATAAACCATGTGTCAACAATACTACTAACAAGTGCCTCCAACCATGTACTAAGTATGTACCAATCATGTACCAACTACTCATCAACTATGACTCATCAATATGTACCAACATCATCAACTATACACCTCATGTATGTGCCAACTCATCAACTACTTGTCTCAACCATGTACCCAACATGTACCTCAACCAAAATCCCTCATCAATTTCATCATTCAAATATGATTTGTAACTATGTAATAGACCTAGTGTATATGATCACATACCTGCAAACCTTCCTTAATTTTAACAACAAGAAACTAGAATTTTCATCAAACTTTACTTTCATCTCACATGACTAGTTTTGGATTAGTCAACAAGCCTAAATTGAAATAATCATATCTATGTAATTGTAATGAATAAAGATCTGAAAATAATACACAATGTTCTTCAGTGTGGTTTATGCAATTCCTTCAGGTGTCACTACTGGGAACCTCTCATAAAATGAATTATAGAAAAAATGGCATACCTTGTTGAATTATGGCTTATTCTAGAGAGTGAACTTGTAGAGTGTGCCCCTGTAACACCTTGTTTCCCCCAATTTGTAATTAATCATAAAATAGGAATTATCATGCTAATGCATGAGGACAATGTAAATGTATTATTGTTTGAGTTTCCAATAACTGACTGTGGGGGTGAAGCCTTGAAAGTACTGGCCATGATATCACTAGGGGAGAGAAATCAGTTAATGAGGCAAGGACCGGTGGTTGAACTACCAACCACCCCCATGAATGGGAGCATGGTCTAGCTGTAGGAAGTCATCCTAAAGTACCACAAGGTTTGACAGACTAGGCGGACCCGAGCTTCCTTCTGACAGAAGGAAGGTGACAATTATACACATGGAGACAGCAAGAGGGGGGAGACACCAAACACGAACGGGAGCTCACAAGGGAGAGGCACGAAGGTCTATAGTGAATCAAAAATAGAAGCCCATGAGCTTGATGCTGAAGGGCATATGAGAAACCTCATTGAGGCCACATGCAAGTGAGAAAGCTCCGAGTTGTAGAAAACAAGACCTGAACTGAAACTGAAAACAGAGAGAGAACCCTCGAGAAGAGTGAGAGTTCCATAGTGATATCATGACTTGGCACAGGAGTGAACTTAGTGATAATATTGAATGTCTCTAAGCCTATGGTTGGGTGGAAGGACGAACACCCACAGACAGTTGGTTGGTGGCAACTTGTAATAGATAAGTGAATTCTGACCCTGTGTAATTTAGTTGTAATGGTGTATGAATTGGTATGTTGTTCTTGCTTTCAGAAATGTGAATGAATGCTTAATGGATAATATATTGTATCCCTTACATTTTCTACTGAGTCATATAATTAGGCAAGAAAGGAATTATAGGGTTCAGACATGACTTGTTCCCATAAATTATGGAGTTCTGTAGTGTCTTAAGCTAGAGCCACGAACTGTGAGCTCGTCGATCTTAGGTGTAGTTGCATGTATGATGGTTTACTCGCCTAGTCGTCCCGAGTCCCTTGGAGGACGAAGTTTGTTAAGTTCATGAGAGGTAGTGTCGATTATGCACAGGCTCTCTGCGATCAAATAGAACCCCAGAACCCCTTGATGAAGGAGTGCAAAAGTTGTGCTGAAGACTCTTCTAAGAGTCAAGTCCAGGAGAAAGAGCACAACGCTCTTGAGTCCTTCATAGTTGACGAAGTTCAGGAAGGATAACGAGTTTCAAATATAGAAAGAGAGTACCCTTTAGTTTGCTAGATGAACGGACGAGATCCTTTCGGAGGATCTGAGGTCTGTCACGACCGCTAGATTGGAGGAAGGAACGTAGGCGTTAATTCCTTGACCCCTTTTTGGCCTTCGCAAATAGTGAAGAAATCGAGACCGTAGATCCCAAGGTCCAGGGGATTTACCTGGACCATCCATTTGTAGAGGACACGTAGCTGTCGATCGACATTTTTGCACCCGGGAAACCTAAGGGCAATACCCCTTGTCTTTGCAAGTCGCGAAAGCCCAGTATGTGAAACCCCGAATCAATATAGAGTGAATAGGTTTCAGTGTTTCATCACCTGGGAAACCCAAGGGCAAGATCCCTCGTTTTCGCAAGTCACGAAATCCTGATTCCCAAAACCTCGACACGCTCTATGGTAGAAAGGAGGAGTCTCGAAAGGGTCTGGATCATCCATCGGAGGAGACGTGTGGTGAGCGGCCCGAGTTCGGGGAAAACTTCGAAAGAATCTGGACTGTTGGATCCAAACCACCGAGGATCGTTGGATATCATACAAGAACCCATGTATTAGAATTCGGGGATTATAGAGAGAAGGGGACGATAGTTCGTTGTTCTCTTGTGTCTCGAAAGCCGACGACTCAAGTGGATAGGTGGTACATCCCAGAACAAGGGTCACATGGAGGTGACAAGTGGCGTGTTCTCGTCATAGGGAAGGAGTCAACATCATGTTGACCTATATCACGTTTCTGGGTTCGACATTCCAAAAGATAGGGAACACTTGCAACGGTAATTGTGAAGTTGTGAAACCCGAAAGAGATAGGCACTGAGACTTGCATCCTAGACGGAGGTCACTTAACACTGAGACAAGGGTGGAGCCGGGTACCTTAGCCCATTTCTGATTTCGGGGTTTGAAGAGTCAAAAGACTCGACTCTCTTGCTTTACAAACTCCCGGTTACTGAAAACCCGATACAACTAGGACCGTTGGAGCAGGGGGAGACTTGCAGTCGTTGATCTCCTCGAAGGTGCGATTTCAGGTTTTGGGGTTTGCAGAGTTGAAAGACTTGACACGCCTGTATCGCTCAGTCATGAAATTCGAAAAGGAACCTAGCTTGTTTGGACTCTAGTCATAACCAACAATGACATGGAGGTGGACAAGGGAAGATCTAACCTGCGCTAGGCCCCCGTAGGACTTCAGGGATTCTGTCCCTTGAGAAAAAGGTGAAAAATCTATTATGCTGTAGTGGGTATGTTACAAATTGGTATCAGATCATGGTTACAACACTTGGCCTACTTGGGATCATGTACGAGTCACATAAGGAGATATTCTTATCTTCATTTTCTCTTTAAGGAGAAGGACTGCAGAATGAAACTGTAATTTGGGAATTTCTACTAAATTCTAGCAAAGGAATTATATTGTTCCTTTATCAAAATTATAACTACTCTTATAGGAGTAGGGATGCACCGATCAATATTACTGATAAGACCTGAGTGTGAATAACATAGGTGGAATAAACTGTGCTATGGAGCGGCACGAGCCAGAAAAGGGACATGAACTGAGTTGTTCTGTTACAAGTGTGATGATGGCTACCTACTAAAGAAGGTAGAGTCTCTTGCAATTGAGATGGCTGGTTGGGTAATAATTAAGATCCAAATGAAGAACTCCTTCATGATTTGAGAAATCTGGTAAGGATTGGTAGGATCCTTAGAAAGTTGTAATTATTGCATTATTAAAAGACTAAACCTTGAGCATATAACTCCTCATGATTGAGAGGACTGACGAAAATATATAGGGTCAGATTACCTGACCTATAATGGTTAGAATTGACAACAAGGATAATCTGTTTAAGCAAGATTAAGAGGAGTCCTTTGGGACTATTTCTAATTCCCAAGAGTGACCCTTATTGGTTGTTCCAATAAATAAAGAGTAACATCCGTATGAGTTATGACTATGAGATTAATCTTGTAAGTAACTTAAAAGCTCAAAAGAGATAGCAGGGAAAATTGGTATGTCGAACATGCATATAGAATCAAGCTTATGTTAAAGTTTGAAAACTCTGGAGGTTGAGCGTGGAGTATACCAGGAGGAGTAGTGGTTTTAAGTCTTGAGAGGAAACACTTAGAAAAAGTTTCTAAGTTCGAAGAGTTGAAGCATTCAAAAGGAAGCGCAGAAAACTGAAGTTCGAAGAAAGAAAAAGTATGGAGGATTGAGCAGGAGAAATCCTTCAGAAAATAGTTTTGAAGATTCGATAGGATCGAGAATCAAGATCCATTCAGAAGAACCGAAATGTTTCGAGTTGTTCAATCTTGGAGAAGTAGCACACTGTTTAGTTGTGAGGAGATACCAGAATTTAGCAAAACAAAAGGGCTTGGAAGAAGCAATGAGAAATTCGTGAAAAGATCATAGTCGTTGATCAAGGAGTGATCTGGACCATTGATCGTCTAGAGAGAATTTCACAATTTCGGGGATCGGGAGAACGGAGGTGAAATGTCTTCAGCTTTGCGACACGTAAAATCATGAAATCCCGATACGCGAAACCCCGACAAAATCTAAGCTGTCAAATCGTGGAAGAATGGGGGCCATCAGATTGGGAACTCCAAAATTTCATAATTTCGGGGATCAAAGGATTCAAGGTTCTTCACAACAAAAGTTCTGAAGTCGCGAAACATGAAATCGGGACATAGTCACAACCGTTGGTTGGAGAGTCGTTGGTGACCGTTGATCTGATCCGAAATTTCAACATTTCGGGTATCGAGAGTCTAAACGGATGGTGGAATTCTTAGAGGGAGGAATACCGAAATTCCATGAACCATTAGATCTAGTAGATTAGCGGAGAAGATAAGGCTGATAACCTCTCATCACTCACAATCTTAGGAGGAATAGTATCCGTTAGATTTGAATCAACGAGAGTTGTTGATATAGAGCTTCGAGGTTTTGGCTATTGGGAAATGGTGGAGCGTTGTCCACAGATTTGCCGATACATGGGATCCTGATGCATGTCTAGGAGTTGACTCCAGTTTTCGAGTGAAGAGTCATGTGAATAAAAGAGATGAGAAAACCTTAGCTTCGATCTTTCAGGTTTTCAGATTTCGGAGATTGAAGAACTAGAGTTCCTTGCAACATGAATCCCAAAATCGTGAAACGCGAAGCGCCTTTTAGTTCGGATCGTGGTCACCGCCAGTGGTCGTTTGAGGAGAAGGCATGAGCTAGTACGATGAATACGCATGAGTTGAATGTAGTGTGAAGCTTCATAATAGGAAACTTGATATTAATACCAGTAAGGTATGAATGATACTAAACGGGCAAAGTAATGCACATGTATGATGTAAGAGTATAGTTATAGGAACGATATGGTTTTTCCCGATGAGTGAAATATAAAGCAAGTATTGCTTTTGCCAAGATTGAAGGAATACTATGGAGGCATAGCTGACTCCATTCCATGGAGTCATGAAAGTTTTGTTCCAAATAATAGCCTGAGGGGAATGTATTTCATTTCCTCAGGAAGTGCCAATATAATTAGATGAAAGGGTAAATGAGAAAAGATGATCTCTTGTCATAATAAGAGACAAATGATTATGCCTTTGAGCATCACATGAGAAGGAATCTGAATTGACTGATCTTAACAGTAAAGATGCAGGTTTATATTCCTTAAGGGGAATGTTTAGTAAAAAAAAAACAAAAAAACTAGAAGCTAACTCAAGGTTGAGGCCATCACAATAGTGATGGAGATGAAACAAGGAAGTTTCACTCTAAAGGAGTTCCCAGTGGAGGAACTGTGTAAGGAATTTTTCAGAAGGACAGATTCAAAACCCTAATAATTGTTGAAGGTTGGACAATGGGCTACAAGGCCTGTCCATATATATAAGAATCCTGGATTACATTTTGAAAGAATCATGTAATTAATAGAAGGCTAACAACTTAATATTGACCATTCTGTTAACTGAATGGAAGTGTGTGGGATGCACATGTTCATGATTCATTATGAGCAAAGAGTTTCTATTAAATCATGTTGCAGTATCCCAAAAAGGGTTAGGGTGAGGCCTAACCAAGGCTGCTCAGAAAAAGAGCAGTTGTAGAAACCGATATAGTTGGTAAGAGGCAAGTAAACCCCCTAAGTATGATTAAATGAATAAATGAGTACGTTGAACTGATAAGGCTTGGTTGAAGCTATGATTAATAAAATGTAGTGAGACCTTAGAGATAACTCGACTGGGCTGAAAATCCCTAGGCGATGTATAAATAATTTGAAGGGGAGAGCCCTCTTTTCTTTCCTTGTTGTGCATTATGTTTTCTATGGGATGAGAAAGCTAGTACATTGATGAATCAAAATGTTTTGACACCATAGTAATGATGGTTGTAATACTGTGAAAATGATTGAGAACTGTTGTGTTTCACTTATGTAAACATTTGAGGATGGTTATGAACTCGAATTTTATGATACGTGCATTTGGTTTAATATTATGACTATTGTAATTGTGTCTATGAGGATGCATGTTGTGTATAGAAATAAATTGGAGCTATTGAGGAAGACAATTTCCAATGATGGGCAACCTCAAACAGAGAATGACCAGGAGAAGGCTGTGAGTGAAAGATTGTTGACAGGGTTGTAAAAGCCCCCCATAAAGCACTGGTGATGAGGTAAAAAAATAAGAAAGAGGGTACTAGCAGCCAAGAACCGGTATAAGATATTCGTGCCTGTGTGGCACAAGGTATGAAGGGATTTGGTAAGAACCCCTTCTGAAATATTTTATTGTCCTAGTGTTATGCATAAAATTGAAAGGAAGATGCATTCCTTGGATACCCAAGTAAGGTATGACTCAGGAAAAAGAACCTGAATGATGGAGGTATGAACCTCTGGTAGTAAACACTGTTTGTAACCCTTGGAAGAATTCATGAATTGATATGTCTTGAATGCATTAACAATCAAGGAATGCGTAAAAGAATTCATGTGAAAATTTTGAGTTCGTGTGTATTGATTTGGGATCATGATCGGCCTATAGCAGGAAGTATGGTCCTACTGTAAGAATAAAAGAAAACAAATAAACCATATGAGGAAAAGGTTGGTTAACTTCCAACACCCCATGGCCAAGAACTGGTCATAAAGTGTGATGAACTTGAAAAACAATGCAAGAATGTATTGGGTATGAATGTGGCCATGGATATTGGCACAATTGTTGAAACCCTTTTTAAATGTTGAACTACGTTTTGAAAAGTTTGGTATGTTGAGATGAAATTAACAATTGTTTGGCTGTGCAAAGAATGAATTACAGGAAGCAAAGGGGTCTTGGATATGGCAGTGTTGTAAGTCCATAAGGAAGACCAATTGCCTGCTGAGCCAAACTGCAAGGGATGGTATTTCCCTTTTTGAGAAAGTAATTTAATTGTTAAGTATGCATAATTCTGAAAATTGTTGTGACAATGTTGTAAAGGTGCAATAAAATGTATATGCATGGAAAAGCTAACAAGTTGTTTGGCCGATTGAAGTGGAAAGTGCAGGAAGCAAAGGGGTCTTGGATATGGCAGCATTGTAAGCCCATAAGGAAGGCCAATTTCCTACTGAGAAAAACCGTTATGGGAAGGAAATTCCCATAATTATGAATCTGGTTCCTGTGCGGAACAAATATGAAAACAAGTCATGAGATTGGAAAATCCGTGGGTGGAGAAGAAAAGACATGTCCAGAAAGGAATAGATGAAGGTTGTCAAAGATGAAGATGATGAAAAAGGGATATTACTGATCCATGAGAACCCCGTGATAAGTCATGATCACCTGAAATAAATTATCTTGAGGTAACACAAGCTGGAGGGACGCCTCGAAAGAGAAAGTCTGAGGGATGCCTCGATTGTAAGACTCGATAGAGTCTCTAAACTTTTTATGTGCGATAAAACCTCAGCAGGGAAAGATGGATCGCCCGAGGGACTGTATAATAGTGAAGGGGATGCCTGAGCCTGGGCCTAGAGGATGAGTGTGTTGGACAACTAAGAGGGGGGGTGAATCAGTTGTTACTGTGCTTAAACAATTATGCTTATTTTAAAATATTTACAAGGCACTCAATGATGATCACAATAATCCAGGGAAACAAACAATGGAACATTCAACATCAATCACATATATGAGAAACACAAAGACATATATTTCCCAAGGAAACCCATACAGGGTAAAAATCTCTTCTTCTTTATATGATAAGTATTATTTACATTCTTTACATTATCATACATATGAGCACCAACTCATTATGAGGATACAACCTCTATTTTGCAAGCTGCAACTTGCTGAGAGCACCAACTCTCTGTTTTTCTCTAGCACCCACTAGAAGGAAGCACCAACTCCCTAGTTTCTTTAGCACCAACTAGAAGGAAGCACCAACTCCCTGGTTTCTCTAGCACCAACTAGAAGGAAGCATTGACTCCCTGTGTTCAAGCCCCCACTTGAACCTCTAAGGACACCAGTCCTCCCTAGAACCTCCCAACCACCCTAGATTATGAATATGAAATACTGAAACCTATTATAGTGATATAGTGTTCAATAACAACTTACTAGTCTCATCATTGTTCTACAAGATTTTGCTACTCATACTTCCTCACTGTCTTCCAGAATGCATCCACTGCCCATTTTGTTCTTCTACTTTTTGTGCTCTGTGTGCCATGTCCATTCACTACACAATTCTTCTTCTATTCTATTCAGCTGTTGCACTCTACTCCTTCTTCATGCATGAATCACCTTCAACAACAACATCCACAACAACTCCAGTCGCAACAACCCCCGACATCTCTTCTCTGTACCGTGTATATATCGCTTATGTGCCCCTTGTGCATGAAATATTTTCCATTCCTTTGCATGCTCACACCACGCCAATTTCCTCCACATCTCAAGTGCTTTGCCTGATCATCATCGCAACTCTTCATCTTCTCTGGTGGTTCCCACCATGCGTCCAACATCACTGGGTGTTCTGCTAAGATTCCTCAGCCTCTCTGGTAGTTGAGACTCTTCATCTTCTCTGGCATAGTTGAGCTTCTCCTTTATTTTTCAGTTACAAACTTCAATGCTCATCCACCTGTCAATCCCTCTAAGAATCGTCTTCCTTCACTGGATGAAGCTTGGAGACTCTTCATCTCCTCTGGTGATCACACAGAGGTCTCTTCGAATTTTCTGGCAGAGACCATTAATGGTTTCTAGCAGTTACACTATGAGGAGCAATATTAGCCCTCCGATTATGCTCAAATTCACCTACACCATTGGATTAGCTCCATGCGATCTTGCATTCATTTTGGCATTTCGACATTCGACAATTCGACATTCGGGTGACCAAGTGTCTCGACACTCCCAGTCGCGATCCCTAAAAAGGAGCTTGGTTGCTCTATCTCTTTCCTCCATCTCTCGTCGATGTGACCAAGGGCTATGACCACAGCCTTTATTCAACAACTGCATTTGGTAATTTCATGTTTTGGCACTTCGACACTCCTGTGGTTATGTTTCTTGCCTCTCCAAGTCGTGATTCGCGAAACTCGGAAATGAAGTCGAATCAACGGTCCAGAATCTTGGTGTATTGATCGTCTTGATCTTATCGTGAGTTCACATCTCGCGATTCCTTTGATGGGAGTTATCGTCCCTCCAAGTCGTGATAGGCGAAGCTCTGAGATGGATCTAGATCAACGGTCCAGAACAAATCTCGATCTGACGGCTAAGATAGTTTCGCGATTTCGCATATCACGAATTCGAGAGGTTAGGGAACCTCGTTCCTTTGACTTTCCAGTCAGTGACATGACGATATTTCACCACGGGTCCTATGATCCGACAGTCCATATCTGATCTTGATTCAATAGCTTAGATCATATCGCGATTTCGACATTCTTGTTGAAAATTGTTTCGACACTCCAACTTCCAGTATCCGAAACCCCAATAGCCAAAACTCTGAAATGAAGTTGGACTACCGCTTCGATCTTTCACTTTAAAGAACATGAAGGTTCTTCTTGATTCAATGATGGTTGGAACCTACGCTCGAATCTAATGCCAAAGATCTGTCCTCCATCTTTGTGCTCCTCCTGTCTGGATTCAGATCTGACAGTCATTGGGAATTCTGAATGGGATCCAACGATCAATGTCACTTCTCTGCCTGAGCTTACACATCCTCTTTACTTAGAAGAATTTATAAGTGTCAAAGGCCCCAACCTTTGATCCACCTGAGATGTTGAGTATGCTACCTCTCTTGAGCTTTGGCAATTAGTTAACCTCATCCCAGGTGCACACCTACGCACTACATGCGACTCTGCGCTAATTTACGTTGTTCCTATTTTTCCATCGATGCACACTCTGATCTTTCCATCAATGACAAGCACACATTGTCTGTAAAACATGACAACAATATCCCCCTTTGGCATTGATGGCAATAAAGGCACCCCTGTTCTTTTCTCCCCCTTTGACATTAATGTCAAAGAAAACATGATCCCTCTGAGATGTTGCATTAATGTTAGGAGGTATCAGATATGAAACCAATATAGGACTCCCCCTAACAAGATGGACTCTCTTAGATGTAAGACGGGATGACACCCAACTTCTGTCTGAGATATTCAAATGGTGTCTTGGCTAGGGGTTTAGTAAAGATGTCTGCAATTTGTTCTGTAGTGGGAGTGTAATGGACCTGAACAATCTGATTGGTGACTTGCTCTCTCAGAAAATGATATTTTATGGGAATATGCTTGGTATTGGAATGGAAGATAGGATTTTTAGACACACTGATGGCACTAGTGTCATCACAATGAATTGGGATCGGTGCAGTGTATTTTACCTCCAAGTCTTCAAGTGTCTGAATCATCCATAATACCTGAGTGCAACAGGTAGCAACAAAAATGGACTCTGCCTCTGTGGTTGATAAAGAAATGGAACCTTTCTTTTTACTAAGCCAGGCTACTAAGGAGTCACCCAGAAAGAATGCTCCTCCACTGGTGCTTTTTCTCTCATCAACACAGTTTGCCCAATCTGCATCTGAATAAGCAGTTAGTTGAAGATTTTGATTTTTGGGATACCATAGACCATAAGTCATTGTTTCTTTCAAATACCTGAATATTCTTTTGACAACTTGCAAATGACTATGTTTAGGTGCAACCTGATATCTTCCTACCATTCCAACAACATGCATTATGTCTGGGCGAGATGTTGTGATGTACAGCAGGATGCCTATCATTGATCGATATGACCTTTGATCAACATCAGGTGAATCATCATCCTTGCTTAATTTACATCCAGTTATCATATGTGTACCCACAGGTTTAGAATCTTCCATTTGAAACCTTTTCAACATTTCTCTTAGATATTGTTCTTGAGAAATGAACATCCCTTCGGACCTCTGAGTAATTTGCAAACCAAGAAAAAATGGCAGTTCTCCTATCATAGACATTTCAAATTCAGACTCCATGGCAGAATAAAATCATTGTACCAATGAATCCTTATTACATCCAAAGATGATGTTATCTACATAGACCAATACGATGAGAAAATCATTATCCTCTGTTTTAATATACAGATTGTTGTCAGTTGTTCCTCTCTTGAACCCTTTGTCTTTGAGATACGTATCCAGTCTGTGATACCAGGCTCGAAGGGCTTGTTTTAAACCATATAAAGCTTTCTTCATCTTGCATACTAATTTAGGGTTATCAGATAGTTTGAAACCCTTTGGTTGTTCCATATAGACTTCTTCACTTAAATTCTCATTTAGAAAGGATGACTTGACATCCATTTGGTAGAATTTAAACCTTTTATGACAAGCATAGGCAAGAAACATTCTGATAACTTCTAATATTGCTACGGGAGCAAATGTTTCATCAAAATCCAGTCCTTCTATCTAAGCATAGCCTTTACAAACTAACTTTGCTTTGTTCCTGATAACTTGTCCTTGCTCATTCAACTTATTCTTAAAGATCCATTTGGAGCCAATGACGTTTTTACCTTCAGGTCTTTGAACCATCTCCCAGGTATTGTTTTTTTCAATCTGATCAAGTTCTTCATTCATTGCTTTAACCCAGTGGTCATCTTTGTTGGATTCATTAAAATTCTTCGGTTCCATCATGGATATGAAGGCTATATGAGATTGTTCAGTGTTTTTGATTAGCTTTCTCTTGGTTTTTACACCTTTGTCTTTTTTCTCCAATTATGTGACTTGCAGGATGATTCTTTTGAATGATTTTGGAGGAGGAATTTGTAGTTGACTGTTGATTTGAGTCTGTCTGAGTGTCTGAGTCTTCATCTGATTTAGAGTATTTGTTTTCTGATTCTTGGACCTGTTCATCTTCATCTTTTGTTGTGTATTATGTAGAAGACTCATTACTGTACACCTCTCTTGCTCGAATTCCTTCATCAGTTTTTACATCAATATAGTTAACCATTTTATGCAGCCTCTTATTATAGCATCGGTATCCTTTACTATTTATAGCATACCCTAAGAAGATACCTTCATCAGCCCTGTCATCATATTTTCCGAGGTTCTCATCATTATTCTTTATGTAGCATTTACTCCCAAAGACTCTGAAGTGTTTGATTGAGGC
>JZKD02S2004241.1:285455-296478 GCA_000966675.3 Picea glauca | reverse complement strand
ACCAATGTTCTTCTCATTCATCATTGACCTAGCCATTTCCTGCATTGTTCTATTTTGCCTCTCAACAACTCCATTTTGTTGTGGAGTTCTTGGGATTGTGTATTCTCTCTTGATCAAATGTTCATCGCAGAATTCCTTGTAGTCTCTTGACATAAACTGTCCTCCCCAATATGATCTTACTTCCTTTAACCTCTTGCATCTTTGAGTCTCTGTTAAAGCCTTAAATATTTTAAACTACTCAAATGCTTCATCTTTTTCTTTGAGAAAGGCAACCCAAGTAATTCTGGAGTAATCATCGATAATCAACATGAATTTTTTTTCTTTCCCTGTGCCTTCCTGTCTTGATGGTCCACATAAATCCAGATGAACTAGTTGGAGTGGTTTCTCTGTTCAAGTAAAGCTCTTGAACTTAAACTGTGTCCTATTTTACTTCCCTACTTGACAGGGTTTACACATTGAATCTTGGGGCTTTGATATTCTTGGAAGATATTTTACTGCCTCGAGGTTTTTGAGTTTGATTAAGTGGTAAAAGTTTATATGTCCAAGTCTCCTATGCCATAACCAACTTTCATCATGTTTTCTTAAATGACATTCTTCTCTATTTTCTTTCAGCACATATACATTATTTTCTATCCTTATGCCTTTGGCCACCACTTGTCCTAAGTTTACAGACTTTATCTTGCAGTCCTTGGACGTGAACAACAATTCACATCCTCTGTCACACATTTGACTTACACTGAGCAGATTATGTTTCAGCCCATCCACAAGTAGAACATATTGGGCTTTTCCTTTTCCATTACTTAAGCTCACCATCCCTTTGCCCTTTATTTTACCTAGAGCATCATTTCCAAAGGTTACATTTCCTGATTTGCTTTCAATTAGAGATATAAACTTGCCTTTTTCTCCCATCATGTGTTTGGAGCATCCACTGTCTATATACCAAGGGTTCGTTTTTCTTTGAGCGGACAACACTAATCCACACTTGTCGCTTTCCTTTTTCTTCCAAAACTTGACATTTTCAGCAGGAGATTTCGAATCTGGTTCGTATTCCCTTAAATGACAGTCAATAGATTTGTGTCCATAGTTATGACAGATGTATCATTCAATGTCATTGTTCAACAGGTCAAACTTATTGGTGCAACATTTTCTACTCATTGACTATTGATTATTTCTTGACCTATTTAGTTGCATGTCCCTGGACTTAATTTGGCAATTGGCAGTCAGTGAAGGTTTGTTACTTGGCTGCATCATTCTTTGTTGTGACAAGTATTTATTCCTTTGAAATCTTAATTGCTCATGTCTAAGTCTTAAGGAACAATTTACAACTTTGTGACCAAAGTTAGCACAATAGAAACAATAGCCATAGAAAAATTCTTTGTACCTGGAAAATGGTTGTCTTCTTTGAGAAAATCGATTTCTTCCAGGATGATGACGTTGTTAAACAGTGAGCACATTACTTCTTTTTTCTACAGATTCAGATTTGGCATCTTTTACCTTACTCAACCTGGGTGGTTGATTGTCTTCCTTTGTTTCTGCAGGATTGTTATTGTCGTTGGTTGTACTTTTGACAAACTTGATGGGTTCTTCATTTCCTGGCTTACCACTGCTTGATCCCTCTTCATACCCCAAGCCATTTTTCATCTTTGGATTCCTTTGCTAATTCAGAATGGTGGCCAATCCTTCCGAGGCTTTGATACTTGACAGATTCTGATTATACAAGGCTTGAAATTTCTCCATTTCTTTCCTCGTTTTCACTACTTCTTGTTCTAATGCTTCACATATTGCCTTCTTTTCTGATAACTGTTGTTTCGGAATCTCTTCGATTTTATTTGCCTCTTCCAATTATACTTTTAGTAGGACAAGGTATTCATCAGGTTCTTTACTGTCTTTCACGAACTGTATCAACAATTGTCTTTGCTTTCTATTCTTGATTCTTAGTTTGTCAATCTCTTCCAGTGCACTGATCAGTTCTCCTTCCATGTCAACCACAACTTCTTCTTCATCACTCCCTGTTCTTTTATTATCATAATCCTCATTGGCCATAAGTATGAATTCATTTAGTTTATCTTCAATAGAGGATTCATTTTCTTCATCATTTGAAGGATTATCATCATTGTTTACGCACAGACTTTTCTTTTTAAAGTTTTTCTCTTTAAAGAAATTTCTGTGTTTGTACTTCTCCTCATCATCACATGTCTGATCATTTCCTTTGTGGAGACATTTATTTGCAAAATGACCTATCCTACCACAGTTGAAACATTTGAAAGGCAGTTTACCTTTGTATTTTCTTGATCCCTTCTTTAGTCTCTTCACAAATTTTGCTTCAATTTCATCGGGCTCAGAATCCTCATTCTTGTCTTCTTTAAATGATGCTTCTCTGGAGGTAGGTTTATCTTTAACTATTCTCATTTCATATGCAGTCAACGTTCCTAACAGTTGATCAAACTCCAAGTTTTTCAGATCATTAAGTTCTTCTATAGTAGAGACCTTCGGGTTGAACCTATCTAGGAGAGATCTCAAGATTTTCTGAACTAAAGAAGGTTCATCAATTGTTTCACCAAGTGCCTTCATTACATTTACCATTTCTTCTACTCTCAGAAATTATTTTCCAATAGTTTCATCTTCCTTCATCTTCAGCTGTTCAAAATGTATTCTATAGGTTTGAAGCTTTTCATCCTTTACCTTCTCATTACCCTCATAGTTGCTAATGAGTTTGTCCTACATTTCTTTGGCAGTTCCTAGGTGCATAACTTTTACGAATTTTGCTTCTGCAAGCCCACTCAAGATAGCATTCATAGCCTTAGCATTGAAGCTAAATTCTAGTTGTTCATCCTTATTAGCTAGCACAACTGGCTTTACATAACTAGTATCTACCACATCCCAGACATCTGTACCTAACGACATTATGTAGGTTCTCATTCTAACTTTCCAAAAGGCAAAGTTTGTTCAATTGAATAGAGGGGCCTTATTGGTTCAATTTCCTTCATGGCTTGACATATTTAAGCTCTAGGATCTACCCTTAGATAAAAGGGGCTGGCTCTGATACCAAATGTTGGACAACTGAGAGGGGGGGTGAATCAGTTGTTATCGTGCTTAAACAATTATGCTTCTTTTAAAATATTTACAAGGCACTCAATGATGATCACAATAATGCAGGGAAATAAATAATGGCACATTCAACATTAGTCACATATATGAGAAACACAGAGACAGATATTTCCCAAGGAAACCCATACAGGGTAAAAACCTCTTCTTCTTTATATGATAAGTATTATTTACATTCTTTACATTATCATACATATGAGAACCAACTCATTGTGAGGCTACAACCCTTGTTTTGCAAGCTGGAACTTGCTAAGAGCACCAACTCTCTATTTTTCTCTAGCACCCACTAAAAGGAAGCACCAACTCCCTAGTTTCTCTAGCACCAACTCCCTGGTTTCTCTAGCACCAACTAGAAGGAAGCACCAACTCCCTGTGTTCAAGGCCCCACTTGAACCTCTGAGGACACCAGTCCTCCCTAGCACCTCCCAATCACCTTGGATTATGAATATGAAATATTGAAACCTATTACAGTGATATAGTGTTCAATAACAGCTTACCAATCTCATCACTATTCTGCAAGATTTTGCTACTCAGACTTCCTCACTGTCTTCCAGCATGCATCCACTGCCCATTCTATTCTTCTTCTTTTTGTGCTCTGTGTGCCATGTCCATTCACTACATAGTTCTTCTTTTGTTCTATTCAGCTGCTACGCTCTGCTCCTTCTTCACGCATGAATCATCTTCAACAACAACATCCACATCAACTCCAAAAGCAACAGCCCCTGGCATCTCTTCTCTTTACTATGTATATCTCGCTTTTGTGCCCCGTGTGCATGAAATATTCACCATTCCTCTGCATGCTCACACCGCACCAATTTCATCCACATCTCAAGTTCTCTTCCTGATCATCATCGCAACTCTTTAGCTTCTCTGGTGGTTCCCACGATGCGTCCAACATCACTGGGTGTTCTTCTAAGATTCCTTAGCCTCTCTGGTAGTTGAGACTCTTCGTCTTCTCTGGAACAGTCGAGCTTATCCTTTATTTTTCAGTTACAAAATTCAATGCTCATCCACTTGTCAATCCATCTAATAATCGTCTTCCTTCACTGGACGAAGCTTGGAGACTCTTCATCTCCTCTAGCGATCACACAGAGGTCTCTTAGAATTTTCTGGCAGAGACCATCAATGGTTTCTAGTAGTTACACTGTGAGGAGCAATATTATCCCTCTGATTATGCTCAAATTCACCTACACCATTGGATTGGCTCCATGTGATCTTGCATTCATTTCGAAATTCGGCAATTTAGCATTCGGGTGACCAAGTGTCTCGACACTCCCAGTTGTGATCCCCGAAAAGGAGATTGGTTGCTTTAGCTCTTTCCTCCATCTCTCGCCGATGTGACCAAGGGTTGTGACCACAACCTCTATTCAACAACTGCATATGGTAATTTCGCGTTTCGACACTTCGACACTCCTATGGTTATGTTTCTTGCCTCTCCAAGTCGCGATTCGTGAAACTCCGAAATGGAGTCGGATCAAGGGTCCAGAATCTTGGTGTATTGATGGTCCAGATATTATCGTGAGTTCGCATCTCATGATTCCTATGATGGAGGTTCTCATCACTCAAATTCATGATAGGAAAAGCTCTGAGATGGAGCTGGATCAATGGTCTAGAACAAACCTTGATCTGACGGCTAAGATAGTTTCACGATTTCGCATATCATGAATTTGAGAGGTTAGGGAACCCCGTTGCTTTGAATTTCCAGTCAGCGACATGAAGATCTTTCACCATGTGTCCTATGATTCGATGGTCCAGATCTGATCTTGATTCAATGGCTCAGATCATATCGCGATTTCACATATCGCGATTTCGACATTCTTGTTGCAAAGTGTTTCGACACTCCAACTTCCGGTATCCGAAACCCCAATAGTAAGAAATCCGAAATGAAGTTGGACCACCGCTTCAATCTTACATTTTAAAGAACGTGAAGGTTCTTCCTGATCCAACGATGGTTAGACCCTACACTTGGATCTAACGCCAAAGATCTTTCCTCCATCTTTGCGCTCCTCCTGTCTGGATTCAGATTTGACGGTCATCGGGAATTATGAATGGGATCCAACGATCAATGCCTCTTCTCTACCTGAGCTTACGCATCCTCCTTACTTAGAAGAATTTCTAAGTGTCAAAGGCCTCAACCTTTGATCCACCTGAGATCCTGAGTACGCTATCTCTCTTGAGCTTTGGCAATGAGTTAACCTCATCCCTGGTGCACACCTACGCACTACGTGCGACTCTCCGCTAATTTACGTTGTTCCTATTTTGCCGACGATGCACACTCTGATATTGCCATCAATGACAAGCACACACTGTCTGTAAAACATGCCAACAGAGTGACCGCAAGGAATATGATCTCTTATTAATTCTTCTAAACTATTGGGATCATGCACACAGTGGGTAGTTTCCCATGCAGAAAAAAAACTTGGAAAGGAAAATGAAATCATGATAGCTCTTGTGAACTATTGAATTGGAATCATGCACCCAATGGGTATGTCAAGGAAAGTGATGAGCATGGATAAAAAAACTACCATGTGGATACAGATCCACAAACTGCACAGATAAGTACTATGCTAGAATATGAAATTTTTCCTCTTTGAATTTTGAAAAACAGTAAGATGTTTTCGCACAAAATTATGGTTAATATGCTTGTGTCCAAGAATTATTGAAGGCAAATGATAAAGAATCATATTTCGAAAAAGGACCTGACCGAGGATGAAGGTCAAGACTTCTGAAGTGGCTGAATGAGAAAGGAATGACAGGTGTTTTTGAGAAAGAACACTGAGGTTGGTGTTCCTTTAAGGAGGAGGGAATTGTAACACCCTGTTTCTCCCAATTTGTAATTAATAATAAAATAGGAATTACCATGCTAATGCATGAGGACAATGTAAATGTATTATTGGTTGAGTTTCCAATAACAGACTGTGGGGGTGAAGCCTTGAAAGTACTGGCCATGATATCACTAGGGGAGAGAAATCAGTTAATGAGGCAAGGACTGGTGGTTGAACTACCAAACACCCCCATGAATGGGAGCATGGTCTAACTACAGGAAGTCATCCTAAAGTACCATAGGGTATGATAGACTAGGAAGACCCAAGCTTCCTTCTGATAGAAAGAGGTGACAATTATACACATGGAGGCAGTAAGAGGGGTGAGACACCAGACGAGAACGGGAGCTCGCAAAGGGAGAGGGGAGAATCTCTCCAACGAATCACAAACAGAAGGCCATGAGCTTGATGTTGAAGGGAATCTGATAAACTTCGTTGAGGCCACAAGTGAGGGAGAAAGCTCCAAGTTGCAGAAAACAAGACTTAAACAGAAAATGAAAATAGAGAGAGAACCCTCGAGAAGAGTGAGAGTTCCCTGGTGATATCATGGATTGGCACGGGGGTGGCCAGAGTGATAATATTGAATGCCTCTGAGCCTATGGTTGGGTGGAATTACGAACACCCACAGACAGTTGGCTGGTGGCAACCTGTAATAGATAAGTGAATTTTGACCCTGTGTAATTTAATTGTAACGGTGTATGAATTGGTATGTTGTGCTTGCTTTCAGGAATGTGAATGAATGCTTAATGGATAATATAATGTATCCCTTCTATTTCCTGCTAAGTTGTATAATTAGGAAAGAAAGGAATTATAGGGTTCATACATGACTTGTTCTGATAAATTATGGAGTTCTGTAGTGTCTTAAGCTAGAGCCATGAACTGTGAGCTCCGCAATCTTAGGCATAGTTCCATGTATTATAGTTTACTCACCTAGTCATCCTGAGTCCTTTGGAGGACGAAGTTCTCTAAGTTCATGAGAGGTAGTGTCGATTATGCACAGGCTCTCTGCAATAAAATAAAACCCCAGAACCCCTTGATGAAGGAGCACATTAGTTGTGCTGAAGACTCTTCTAAGAGTCAATTCCAGGAGAAAGAGCGCAACGCTCTCGATTCCTTCATAGTTGATGAAGTTCAGGAAGGATAGCGAGTTTCAAATAATGAAATAGAGTACCCTTTCATTTGCTAGATGAACGAATGAGATCCTTTCGGAGGATCTGAGGTCTGTCACAACCGCTATATTGGAGGAAGGAACGTAGGCGTTAATGCCTCAACCACTTTTGGCCTTCACAAATAGTGAAGAAATCAGGACCGTAGATCCCAAGATCTAGGGGAGTTACCTGGACCGTCCATTTGTAGAGGAAACGTGGCTGTCGATCGGCGTTTCAGCACCCGGGAAACCCAAGGGCAAGACCCCTTGTCTTTGCAAGTCACAAAATCTCGGTATGTGAAACCCCGAATCGGTATAGAGTGAATAGGTTTCGATGTGTCAGCACCCGGGAAACCCAAGGGCAAGATCCCTCATTTTCGCAAGTCGCGAAATCCCGATGCCTGAAACCCTAATGCGGTCTATGGTAGAATGGAGGAGTCTTGAAAGCATCTGGACCATCCATCAAAGGAGACGCGTGGTGAGCGGCCAGAGTTCGGGGAAAACTCTGAAAGAATCTGGACCGTTGGATCCAAACCACCGGGGATCATTGGATCTCGTACAAGAACCCGTGTGTTGGAATTCGAGGTTTATAGACAGAAGGGGATGGAATTTCGTTGTTCTCTTGAGTCCCAAAACCCAACTGCTCAGGCGGAAATATGGTACATCCCAGAACAAGGGTGACGTGGAGGTGACAGGTGGCGTGTTCTCGTCACAGGGAAGGAGTCAACACCCTGTTGACCTATATCACGTTTCAAGGTTCATCATTCCAAAAGGTAAGGAACACTTGCAACGGGAATTGCGAAGTCACGAGACCCAAAAGAGATAGGTGCTGAGACTTGCATCCTAGCCAAAGGTCACATGACACCGAGACAAGGGTGGAGCCAAGTACCTTATCCCATTTCATATTTTGGGGTTTGAAGAGTCAAAAGACTCGATTCTCTTGCTTTATGAACTCCCAATTACCGAAATTCCGATATGGCCAAGACCATCAGAGCAGGGGGAGACTCACAGCCATTGATTTCCTCAAAGGTGAGATTTTGGGTTTCGAGGTTTACAGAGTCGAAAGACTTGACGCGCCTATATCGCTGAGTCGCGAAATTCGAAAAGGCGCCTAGTTTGTTTGGCCTTTGGTTGTAACCAATGATCACATGGAGGTGGACAAGGGAAGAGATAGCCTTCGCTAGGCCCTTGTAAGACTTCGGGGATTTTGTCCCTTGAGAAAAAGGCAAAAAATATATTATGTCGTAGTGGGTATGTTACAACCCCGCACAAAATATTTGTTTTATGGATATGAAAATTGTAGAAAGAATACTACAGAATGTACTCTAACCATCACATTTAGTCTTACTGAATTTGGATATTTTATGAAGAATTTATGACATTCTTACCCAAAACACCTGTTTTAGATTAGTTTCATGACTAACCATAAACCCTCATTTCCATGGAGTGTAACTCAAAAAATACAACGACCCAAAAGATGAAAATTTTACCACAGCTACTTGGATATGTTTCCTCAATGGCCTCCCAATTTCATGATATGAATCTTTCTAGAAAAAAGTTATTGAAAAAATGGTGAGATGACCTGTAAATAACATACCTTAGAAAACATCATCAAAAGAATTTATCCTCCCTTGAATTTCGACCTTCTTTACTTCACCTTCCCTCTGAAATTCAGCTTAGATATCCTTTGGCTACCTCAGTCACTTGTAGATATTCAATATTCTTAAGTGTAATGAAAATGAGCGAGCATTTCCTCTTATTTATACTTTTATGTAGCTTCCTAAAGGGGTTATCTTTTAACCATCTTAACCCACTTTCCTTATTTTAGGGTTAACCCACTTCTAATTTCTCCATTAACTTTACTATTTAAATAATTTATTTTGTATTAACTTTGAATTATAGTACACTCATCACTTAACTTTATTATTTACCTTCTAAAATCTCTTAATCCACTTTGACTACTTTGACCTTTTGGGGCTTCTAGATGACTCATGAGGGTTCTCCAACTTCACATGGCCATAACTCTCTAAACAAGAGGAGTTATGTGACATTCCTTATACCACTGTAAATAGCATGAAATGTACTATCCATATAGAATAGTATTTCCTATAAATATATCAAAACTCATACCATTATCCATCAAACAAACTTGGGTCCATTACCCAAACCCAGGTTCTCCAACTTCTCATGGCCATAACTCTCTAACTGTGAGAAGTTATGTGATGTTCCAAATACCACCAGAAATGGAATGACATGTAATAGCCATCTAGAATAGTATTAACTTCAAATATATTAAAACTCATACCATTAAACATTAAAAAACCTTGCGTCCATTACCCAAACCTTTGTGCTACCGAAATTCGCTACCGGACTTTCTCCAAGGGTTGAAATCAATCACTAAGGGTTGACATCAATCTAGAATATTACTCTCTAATGGTTGACATCAATGAAAACCAAATTTCCATCAACCTAAGCCAAATTTTTGACAATATCCCCCTTTCGCATTGATAGAAACAACAACATCGATGGCAACACTTAGTCATGATAACATTGATGCTTATACTCCTCATCAATGTTTCTATCTCTCCCCCTTTGACATCAATGGAAAAGGGTATCTCCCTTTAGGGTTGCTCCCCCCGATTGAGCTCTCCTTGGGGATGCTCCTCTTGTCTACATGCCTATGTGATCTCTCTCCAAGAATTTCTATCATGCATCTGATAAATATCTCCCCCTTTGTCATCAATGGAAAAGGTACATTTCCATCTGGGGCTGCTCCCCTTAACTGAACTGGCCTTGGGGATACTCCCCCTGACTGAACTCTTCCTGAAACTGATCTCCCAACCTGAATTGTCCTCTTTATGGTGCTTCCTCATGTAAATCTAAGACATATAAGATAAGCATTCCAAATCATTCATTTTGGAGTAGAAATTACTCTGAGTCTCTGGCAAAGATACTGAAAGGATTCTCGTGGAAGCGGTTTTGTAAATATTTCTGCCACTTGTTATTTTGTGCCCACATATTCAACTCTGATGTTATTCTCTGCAACCTGCTACCGTAGAAAGTGATACTTGATTGGAATGTTCTTCATTTTGGAGTGCATCATCGGGTTCTTTGAGATATTGATGGTGCTTGTATTATCACATTAGATTGGAATGAGATCATCACACTCAACCTGTATATTTGTTAGAGTTTGTTTCATCCATAAAACCTGTGTACAACATGTTGCTGATGAAATATACTCTGTCTCGGCTGTAGATAAGGATACAAATGACTGTTTCTTTCATAACCATGATACTAAACACTCACCCCAGTAGAATGATGCTCCACTAGTGCTTCATTGTTGATCAATGCAACCTGCCCAATCTACATATGTGTAGGCAATAAGTGATAAATCCTTTCCTTTTAGATACCATAATCCAAAATCTTATGTTCCTTTGAGATATCTAAAAATCCTTTTCACTACCAATACATGTGATTCCTTTGGTGCTGCTTGAAATTGTGCCACCTGTCCAATTGCCTCCATTACATCTGGTCTAGATGTTGTCACATATAGTAGGCTACCAATCATTGAATTGTATTTCCTCTGTACTTTAGACTTTTAATCATCATCCTTGCTCAACTTGCAACTGGCTTTCTGTTGTGGGGTATGTTCAAGGATAAATTCGTGAGTGCGGACACAGACCAATCTCCCCAGATCCACCTGGATCTGGAACAAACTATGACAGAATACTACTCTTTCCCTAGTTCTAAAGTATTGAATGGACAAGAGAAGAAGGATGATGTACTTACTTTATGAAATCTCTCCTTATCTCTGTTGATCCTTTCTCTGCTACTATGCTCTTGCATCGTCCAATCACAACAACACAAACCAATCACAACAAAGACATTAATATATTCAAAACTCTAGACTATACATGTGATCAAGGAATCATGTAATAAGATGATATCA
>JZKD02S2004241.1:248331-280361 GCA_000966675.3 Picea glauca | reverse complement strand
ACTTTATTATTTACCTTCTAAAATCTCTTAAACCACTTTGACTACTTTGACCTTTTGGGGCTTCTAGATGACTCATGAGGGTTCTCCAACTTCACATGGACATAACTCTCTAAATATGAGGAGTTATGTGATGTTCCACATACCACTATAAATGGCATGACATGTACTACCCATATAGAATATTCTTTCCTGCAAATATATCAAAAATCATACCATTATCCATCAAACAAACTTGGGTCCATTACCCAAACATGGGTATTCCAACTTCGCGTGACCATAAATCTCTAACCATGAGGAGTTATGTGATAGTGCACATACCACCAGAAATGGAATGACATGTATTATCCATATAGAATATTCTTACCTTCAAATATATTAAAACTCATACCATTATACAAGAAAAAACCTTGGTTCCATTACCCAAACCTTTGTGCTACCGAAATTCTCTACCAGACTTTCTCCAAGGGTTGACATCAATCACTAAGGGTTAAAATAAATATACAATATCACTCTCCAATGGTTGACATTAATGACAACCAACAATCCACACCAAATTTCCACCAACCTAAGCCAACTGTCTGCCAACCCAGACTTCGCTTTAGTTAAGTGAAAGGTTCACCATGGTTCATCAAGAAGTAACTCATACAACATGTCGGATTGAGAATAAATCAATTCCATTTGTTGAGCCCTCATTATAGCCTCTTCCTCCTAAAACACTATGGAATTTGCGATGTCTTTGGAAGCATAATTCACCAAAGAATTTAGGAACCACTCGAGAAAAAACACAAGAGGGACCGTTACTTTAATCAAACTCTTTTGGCAATCCCATTCTCGAATATGATCGGAGATATGGATTTCCTTAGTATGTTATAAATTGGATAACAACTCCATGTCAACATCATATCTCACCAGTATTTGAAAATGGTTCAAGAAAACTATTGCCAGATTGTTAAAGTAAGAGTAATTTGAGCCATCAAGCTCAATATACCACTTCGCAACACCCCCTATGAGGGTGTATTGAAATAATCACTACTTGATAGAGTCATCATTCAACAAGTTGGAGGAGAACCAAAAGTGAAATTTTTTAATGATCACCTGGATCTTCACTATGATTTCCTTCAAATTTTGGTATGTCTAAGGGAAACTTAATTGGCATACAAGGCCAACATGGATCATGAAAAATAGGATAATTTAACAACCTTGACAATTATGGCAGGTGAAGAGTTGCTAGAAAGGGTAACCTGGGTTTTGTTAGATTCAAAGGAAAAAACATACCTGGATTTTGGATGGCATCGGTTTTCCAGGAAAAGTTTGCATCATGACCAGGGTTCTCGTAAAAACCAGGGTTTCCTTGGCCAGCATAAGGGGGTTTTTCACTAGTCTGCATCATCGACGGATTAAAATAGTTTGGTGACATACCTTGAGTAGGGATTTATCCCTAAGTGGTATTCCAGAAACCTTGGTTGAGGTTTCCCCCAACCGATTCCCCTGGCATAGGATATTAACCTTGTCCAGGGTTCCACTGGATTTGGGAGGGGTTTCCCCCGATCGACATCCCTTGTAGAGGTATAGAACCCTGCCAAGAATTTCTAAGACCTTTAAATGAAGTAGTTCTTGTCATCAATCCTTGGGAAGGTACAAATCCTTTCATATTGTTGGATTGATTGATAAAGGGGTTTCCCCCTAACAAAATCATAGACGAAGAGAAGGAATTATTCCCAGAATAACAAAATAAAGAGAACAACATAGACCCAGTTGGAGTCATATAGGAATGAGGCCTTTCACTCCCTCTACTGAATAGGATAGAACTGAAATTGATCCCAAAAGTTTGTTGGAAAACACCTCCGAGTGAAGGGCATGGAGGGGGAATATGACCCCCACCATAAGGGACAACATTGTACAGATCAAAGGTTCCCCTGAGAGATCCTTGCAAGGGAATTGTAGAAATACCTGCCTCCAGATGCATAGGATGTAAAGTGAAGTAGGTTAAAATTGAACTTATGTCGAAACCCGACATCCCAAATGTGAAATTAGAGACATAATTATTCTGTATAGATGAATTATGAACAATGGTTGAAGTCATAGGAGAGACTGTGCCACTGCCAGAAGTGGTACATGTCTGACTAGAGTTTTTCCTTGTAGGGGAAGGTGAGGGAGGGGGTATGACACCCCTTCCACCTACGGATGGTATGGGAGTATGAGGACTCTCAGTAGAGGTAACATCATGTGCTTCCATATCAATTCACCTAACAAGATGATGACCAGAGTTAGACACCTCATGGTGGTGAACTTGAACAAGAAGTGGTCTTTATCGAAGAGTTCCAAGGCCTGAAGACTTTAGATTTGAGTTCTGAAACAATAATATGTTTTTGTGTAATAGTGTCTCCTGTAGGAATAACATCAGGCACAATTTCCTATGGCCTGGTTACTTCAAAAGAAACTTCTAGATCTAACCTTCACCTCAACGGTGGCTCCAAAGTTTCCTACGAAAGGCCCTAGAGCCTACACGAATGACAAAGTTGTTGATCTTCCACTTTGTGAAATGATCAACCGAAACTCTAAGGTAAATCTAGGGAGAAGCACAAAGCACACAATATAAAGTACCTAAAGACAAATCAATCAATCAATAGAATGAAAAGAAGAATAGTTACGCCAACCAACACTAGAGAAACTTACCGGTGTAAGTGTAACTCAAAAACAAAAACACCCTCTAGGTATACTCTACAAATACTGATCCAACATCCTTAGTAGCTACCATTGTATACCCTCGTAGTCACCTATGTGATTCCCTATAAAAGGAAACTAGGTTTCCAACTCACAGTTAATCACCATGTGGGTACAGTCGATAGTCGAGTTGATTGTATGAGAAGGATAGATATGTCCAAAACCTTTCAAGGGTACTGACGGAAAGTGGTCCAAAAGAAAACTGAGGATCCCAAACAGATTCGATGTCCACGAATCTCCGTAATCAAATGCAGTTAGAAAAATCCCAAGAATGACTCTCAAATATGATCCCGACTACACTTGGTCCGACTTTGGAGGGGTTATCTCCTCTACCTTTCCTCATGCGACCTCCTGTTTATCCCCTATGTTAGAGGGGGGTCTCAGCTAAATTTTACAACACTGTACTTGACCATTCCCTATATCAGACTCTTAATTTTATTTTAATGTCCTTGAAGATTTTCCTCTCCACACCTAATCCAAGGCCTTAAATCCTAGTCTAATTGGTGTACTTTATAAACGAAAAAGTCTAATTGATTTTAACATTAAGTGTTAATTTTGGCTTGACTACTTAGAGGTGTAGTAGTGAAACTCATGATGTTCTTTGAGAGATGAAAGAGAATAGTTAATGAGCTTTTAGAACAATGTTCTTTAAATGGAAATGAAAGAAGACTACATCCTACAAATGAAGATTTGGCTCTTTTAACTTTCAAGGTCCATACTTTCCAAAATGAAAACCAAGATCCTAATATGTAATCTATCCTAGAATGTTTTTTCATTCCAAATGCAATGCAACTACTTAAACTTTCAAGGAAGAAGATAAGAAGGAACTTTGGGTGGATGATGACAACGCAGCCCCTTCACCACCCGCTGGTCAGAAGGTCCACGTGCACACACAGGATCTTCCCTTCTCTCGGCCCGAAGAACTCCAAGGTTCTTCTATTTCCCTATCGGGAAATATTCACCCACAGAAACCTCCGCGCGATCCCCCTCTCTCTACTTATCAGGGAAATGGAACTCGCGTCTTCGCGAGATCAGTGGTTGAACTTTTCACTCTCCGATTCCTGAGACCCGATATGAGTCAACACTGACTTTATCCTGTCGGAACTTCCGCTCTATCACGACTTCTCTACTCGCGATATCGAACACTTAGGTTTACCGACTCCCGATACCCGATGTGTCGAAACTACGATGCACACGTGCGGGTTGACCTTTCCACTTCCCATCACTTCTATCGGGATTTCAAGGTTCACGGGATTGCGAATCCTAATGTCCTATGTTTCGGGACTTTCCTTTTCCCAAACTCCAATATGTTGTGCCACCTGTCCTCCACTAACTTCCTGTGGCCCACACACTACTCAAGTCGGGATTTCACGTTTCACGATTCCAAACCACAAGAGCAGCTTATCTATGAAATCTCCGATGCCAAACTCTGACTTCCTCGAATCCTCTGACACGCGTCCAAATTGATGGACGGTTCTGGGTCCGTCAGGATGTCGCGGATCGCGATATCACAATTCTTGTTGCAACAACTTGGAGCTTCGACTCGCGAATCCCCGATACACGATATCACGTGTAGATCTGATGGTCCCCATGGTCTTGATCGACGACTCCACCCCTCCTGAGCTTTGAACCCTTTCGACGTTCTCGCCGTAACCTCCTTGCACCTCTGCAAGATCTAATGACCCTCGAAACTTCGAGGAATCTCCTTAGAGGATTTCATCCATCTGTTCCTTCCCTATGAAACCTGCAGAACGGCTAAAGGTCTCTCCAGGGGACTCGTTAACTTACGCACAAGCCTGCAACGCTTCTGCTAATCTTCAAGGCACCAACTCCCTGTGCTTCCCTTGGTGACAAATCAAGGTTCTATACCTCCTGAGCTTGTTCACGACTCTTAAGCCCTTCTGAAAATATCTTGCACGCACTACTTGGGGCAACCCTTCAACCTCGACTGAGTGTTGAAGTCACTCGACTTTGTGCACACCTTGCAACAGTATCCTTTTAACGCTTCACTCAGGTTCGCAACCCTGAGAATTTTACCTGGCCTGCGCACTCCTTGTAGGGAACTGTGCCTCACTGCACCTTCGAGGAAATGAGAACAAAAGCTATCTCTAATTGAACCCTTTTGTCAACGCACTCCTTGCGGACAATTCAACTACACTCCTTGCAGGAATTCTCTGGCTCAAATAGAGAAACAATTGAAACTCATTCACTCACTCTCTCAGACTCCTATTCATACATGAAATCACATACACAACATATAAAAGAAAATGTATAACAGGAAGCAAACATTCATGAGCATATCAACATCAAATACACATAGAACAACACAAACCATGAATTTGAATCAAAGTTCTTCTATTAATTCAAATGTCTGTACATGGGTGTTCTTCATACAATTCTTTGCATGCTCTTTTGCTTCTTCTCAATCTTAGGCTCAGGCTCAGCTAATGTTACAATGATACAATGAGGGTGTCTATATCCGTTCTCCCTCTTGCTTTCTAAAATTGTCTAGTCTAGAATTAAAATCCTATCTACCAGCATTAACTATTTTAAATGTTGTCTATATACTAAAGGACGAGAGCTATCCGCTCAAGGTCCATTACAATATACAAGTGTGCCTCATCTTAATGGATTCATTAAAGGTTTGTGCTACAATCCCAAAGTGATTCAAAATTTGGTGCTGGCTTGTCCAGTTGTCTTCCGCTTCCGCGCTAGCTCGCTTGATGTGCTGGCGATGCTCCTGCATCATACTCCCTCGCTTGAAAAATTTCATGGGATCCTATCCATGAGCTCCTACACGGCCTGTCCATGCTTTTTTATCACTGCTTCATTCTCCTAGCTGGCATCTTCTACTGGATGGCCCTTCCATCTGACCAAATGCTCATAGTATTCTTTCCTCCTGGTCTTCCTACCCACTCTCTTGTCCAGTATGCATTCCATTTGCGGCTTGTCTGCAACTGGAAATTGTTTCATCCACTGGATTACTGACTGTTCAGTTCCAGTCTCTGCATCTCCAACCTTGTATGGGTATAAATCTACGATATTGAATATCGGGGATATTTCGATCCCATCTGGTAGCTCGATCTCATAAGAATTTTCTCTGAATTTTCTCAAGACCTTGCATGGTCCGATTTTCTTCATTTTCAGTTTATTATATGTTCCCCTTGGGAACCTTTCTTTCCTCAAATATGCCAGAAATAGATCACCAACTTTGAACTGAAGTTGTCTCCGATGCTGATCTGCTCTGCGCTTATATTCCTGTCTTGATTCTAGCAACCGCTCCTTCACCTGACTGTGAAGTTCCTTCATCGCTTTAGCGAATTCTTATGCACTAGCGCTAATAGTAGTAGTCTTCTCTGAATCCCTTAGTTCTGAAACTCCTCTTGGCTGCATTCCATATACAACCTGAAATGGACTTTTTCCTGTACTCCTATTCACTGAATCATTATATGCGAACTCTGCCTGTGGCAATATATGGTCCCAGCTGCTGTGGTGCTCTACCACCAAGTTTCTCAGCAAGTCTCCCAGACTTCTGTTCACCACTTCTGTTTGTCCATCTGTCTGAGGATGATAAGCAGAACTAAATGCCAAGTTAGGTCCCAACTTCTTCCATAAGTTCCTCCAAAAATGCCCTATGAATTTAGTGTCTCTGTCCGAAACTATACTTTTTGGCAACCCATGAAGTCGAATGACCTCCTTGAAAAATAGATTTGCGATGTACGTCGCATCGCTGGTCTTCTGGCATGGAATGAAGTGTGCCATCTTGGAAAACCTATCAATGACCACAAATACTGAATCAAATCCTCTTTGCATCCTTGGTAGCCCCAATACAAAATCCATGCTTATCGCCTCCCATGGCCTCTCTGGTATGGGAAATGGCTGATAAAACCCTGTATTCTACTTTCTTCCCTTTGAATGCTGGAAAATTCAACATCTGTCAATGAATCTCTTGACATTTGCTCGCATCCCTGGCCAAAAATATGATTCATTCAGCTTCGTGAATGTCTTGTCATGGCCAAAATGTCCTGCTAATCCACCATTGTGCTTCTCCTTCACTAAGTTCTCCCTCATGGAAAATTTTGGAATACACAGTTGATTGCCTCTGAACAACAATCCTTCTTGGATCATATAGTCTATCCATGGGATTCTGTCTCTGAGAATTGGATTCTCAGCCGCTTCATACGTTTCTGCAAAATTTGCATCACCTGCGTACATGTCCCTGAGATTATCAAAACCCAATGTTTTGACCCGGAACTCCTGCAACAACAAACACTTCCTGCTCAAAGAATCAACCACTTTGTTAGCAGTACCCAAAATATGCTTAATCACAAATGTGAAATTCTGCATATACTCTACCCATTTTGCATGTTTCTGATTCAACTTCCCCTGTTGAGTCACAAACTGTAATGCGTTGTTGTCACTATACAAAACAAATTCTTTTGGGATCAAGTAATGCCTCCACTTCTTCAATGCCTGTATGATAGCATAAAATTCCTTGTCATACGTGGAGTATTTCACATTTTCCTCATTTAGTTTCTCACTGAAATATGCAATTGGTCTGTCCTCCTGACTCAAGACCGCTCCTATGGAAAATCTGCTTGCGTCACATTTCACCTGAAACGTTTTCAGGAAATCCGGCAACACCAAAACTGGTTGTTCCGTGATCTTCAGCTTCAACAGATTGAAGATCTTCTCAGCCTCTGCCATCCAGTGAAAAGATTTATGCCGCTTCTTCATTGTATCCATCATCGCTGCGCTAATCCCACTGAAATTTCTGATGAACTTTCGGTAGAAACTAGCTAACCCGTGAAAACTCCTCACCTCAAATACATTCCTTGGTGATGGCCAATTTTTAATTACCTCCACTTTATCCGGATCCATCCTCAAATCATTAGCTGAACTAACGAAACCCAAGTAAATGAGCTATGTCTTCAAGAATGAGGACTTCTTCATGTTAATCAATAGCTTCTCCTATTGTAGCTTCTTCATCACTATAGCCAAATGCTTTAAGTGTTCTGCCACTGATTTACTGTAAATCAGTATGTCATCCAAATACACAATGACGAACCTTCCGATCAATTCCCTCAGGACTTCATTCATCAATCTCATGAAGGTACTTGGTGCATTCGTTAAGACAAATGGCATAACAAGCCATTCATACAGTCCTTCGTTGGTTTTGAAGGCTGCCTTCCATTCATCGCCTTCCCTCATGCGAATCTGGTGATATCCGCTCTTCAGATCTATCTTTGAAAAATATTTTTCCCCACTTAGGCAATCCATCAGATCATCCATTCTAGGCAATGGAAACCTGTATCTAATGGTTATCTTCTTGATCCCTCTTGATTCGGTGCACATCCTCTAGCCTCCATCCTTCTTTGGACTGAGTACTGTCGGAACAACACATGGGCTCAAGCTTTCTTTAATTAACCCTTTGTCTAATAACTCCTAGATATGCTTCTTAACTTCTTCATTTTCTTGCAGCGTCAACCTATATGTGGTTTTGTTCGGTAAACTAGATCCTGGTATGAGATCAATATGATGACTCACACTCCTCATCGGTGGCAACGAACGAGGTAATTCATCCACTATGATGTCAGCGAACTCTTCCAATAGTTCCTGAACTTCATCCGGTAAATCATCCACTCTTGTGCTAGTCAGAACAATCCTCGGCTTCCTGACAACAAAGAATTGTGGATATTCTTTCTTCTTCACCTCTGTAGGAAGTTCCTTCCCACTCATGAGAAGTATCGTGTTTCTTACCTCCGGCTTCACTTCCTTATCCTTTATCGGAAGCAACATATGGGTTCTCCCATTCTTCTCTAGGGTGTATGTGTTCATTATCCCGTCATGAATTACATTTATGTCATATTTCCATGGTCTACCCAGCAATAAATGACATACATCCATAGGAATAACATCACATAAGATCTTATCATTATATCCACCTATTTTGAATTCAACCAAGCATTTTTTAGTAACAGTTACCTGGTGTCCTTTTTGTAGCCACGAAACTCTGTATGGGATTGGATGATCAGTCGTCTCTAGCTCCAACTTCTCTACCATCTCTGTAGATACGAGATTATCCATGCTACCACTGTCTACTATAACCTTGCACACCCTGTCCTTGGTCTTGCAAGCAGTCCTAAAGAGTCTGGTCCTTTGAACTGAACTCTCCACCTCCTTCTCAGGTGTCAAAAGGACTTTTCGCATCATCAATGATCTTTCACCTTCTGCATCTTCTGCCTCAACATCCCGCCTCTACGCCTCGGTGATGTGAGCTTCTCCGATGTCCTTCTTTTTCTCTGGACACTCGTAAGACTTGTGCCCATTCTTTCCACATGTGAAGCATGTGATTACTCCACCTCTTCCTCTTCCTCTACCTCTAGTACGAGGAAAAGTGTTGTTGTCAACATAATCTCCCCTCTGCTCTGTATGTTTCCTTCTCTGTTCAATGTATGGTCCCCTCTGTGAGGTCCCACCTCTCTCAATCTTACCCTGAGGTTTCTTCCATTCCTCCTTGGGCTTCTGATATTTGTCCTGGGAAACTGCTTTGCCTCTGGGCTGGCTTCTGCCTCGGCCCCTCTGACCTTGCTTTCGGCTCAGCTTCTCCTCATCTTTTAGAGCCATCTGATAAGCATCCTCCACCGTCCTGATGGTAACCATGCTCAATTCATCCTGAATGTTGTATCTCAGACCATTCAGATATCTGGCAACTTTCTCATCATCGCTCTCCCGATGACATGCCCTGATGTTCAGTCGATAGAATTCCTTAGTGTATTCTTTCACTGTCATCAGCTTCTGTCTCAGGTTCTGCATCCTCCTGAACAGAGTAATTTGGTAATCTCTAGGGATGAAATTTTCCTTTATCTTTGCAATCATTCGATCCCAACTCTTGATCTTCTGCTTGCCTTTGCAACGACTGTCAGCTTGTAGATCATCCCACCACAATGTTGCATGTCCCTTCAAGCGTGTAACAACATGCTTGACCTTGTTATCTTCTTTGACATCTTCCTAGTCGAAGTAAGTATCGAGAGCTCTAATCCAATCTAGTAGCTCCTCTGCATCCAGATTTCCCTCGTAAACTGGAATATCCATCTCTACCTTTGAACCCATCCGTGCGATAGCTTTGATTATACGTTCACTGGCTGCATCCTCGACTACAACTTCATCCTCTCGTTCAACCTCTATCTCGCTCTTGGAATCACTGAGATCCCCTGCACTAGCTGTCCGTCTTTGCACTGTCTCCATGTCCTCGAGTCTTGCTCGAAGATCATGCATCTGTCTCTCCATTTCTGGATTGGTTATCTACCTGCCTCTTCTTTGCACCTCCCTATCCTCTCGGTCATGTGACTGTCTGTCTCTCCTCGGCGGCATGACGAATTTCCTTCTTCTATGCTACAGAAAGCAAAGAAACTTTCCCGCTCTGATACCACTTTGATGGAAACGTGGCCCCTTCACGACCCGCTGGTCATAAGGTCCACGCGCACACACAAGATCTTCTCTTCTCTCGGCCTGAAGAACTCCAAGTTTCTTCTATTTCCCTATCGGGAAATCTTCACCCACAGAAACCTCCACGCGATCCCCCTCTCTCTACTTATCAGGGAATCAAAACTCATGTCTTCGCGAGCTCAGTGGTCAAACTTTTCACTCTCGGATTCCCGAGACCCGATATGAGTCAACGCTGACTTCCTCTTGTCGGAACTTCTGCTCTATCGCGACTTCGCTACACGCGATATCGAACACTTAGGTTTACCGACTCCCGATACTTGATGTGCCGAAACTCCGATGCACATGAGCGGGTTGACCTTTCCACTTCCCGTCACTTCTATTGGGATTTTAGGGTTCGCAGGATCGTGAATCCTGATGTCCTATGTTTCAGGACTTTCCTTTTCTTGAACTCCGATATGTTGTGCCACCTATCCTCCACTAACATCCTATGGCCCACACACTACTCCCGTCGGGATTTCACGTTTCGCAATTCCAAACCACAAGAGCAGCTTATCTCTGAAATCTCTGATGCCAAACTCCGACTTCCTCGAATCCTCTGACATGTGTCCAAATTGATGGACGGTTTTGGGTCCGTCGGGATGTCGCGGATCACAATATTACAATTCTCATTGCAACAACTTGGAGCTTCGACTCGCGAATCCCCGATACGCGATATCACGTGTAGATATGATAGTCCCCGTGGTCTTGATGGACGGCTCCACCCCTCCTGAGATTTGAACCCTTTTTACGTTCTCTCCGTAACCTCCTTGCACCTCCGCAAGATCTAACGACCCTCAGAACTTCGAGGAATCTCCTCAAAGGATTTCGTCCGTCTGTTCCTTCCCTATGAAACCTGCGAAACGACTAAATGTCTCACCAAGAGACTCATTCACTTACTCGCAAGCCTGCGATGCTTATGCTAATCTTCAAGGAACCAAATCCCTGTGCTTCCCTTGGTGATGACTCAAGGTTCTATACCTCCTGAGCTTGTTCACGACTCTTAAGCCCTTCTGAAAATCTCTTGCATGCACTCCTTGCGGCAACCCTTCAACCTCGACTGAGTTTTGAAGTCACTCGACTCTGCGCACACCTTGCAGCAGTATCCTTTTAACGCTTCACTCAGGTTCACAACCCTGAGACTTTTACCTGGCCTGCACACTCCTTACACGGCACTGTGCCTAACTGCACCTTCGAGGAAATGAGAACAAAAGCTATCTCTCATTGAACCCTTCTGTCAACGCACTCCTTGCGGACAATTCGACTGCACTCCTTGCAGGAATTCTCTGGCTCAAATAGAGAAACAATTGAAACTCATTCACTCACTCTCTCAGACTCCTATTCATACATGAAATCACATACACAACATATAAAAGCAAATGTATAACAGGAAGCAAACATTCATGAGCATATCAACATCAAATATATAGAGAACAACACAAATCATGAATTTGAATCAAAGTTCTTCTATTAATTCAAATGTTTGTACATGGGTGTTCTTCATACAATTCTCTGCATGCTCTTTTGCTTCTTCTCAATCTCAGGCTCAGGCTCAGCTAATGTTACAATGATACAATGAGGGTGTCTATATCCATTCTCCCTCTTGCTTTCTAAAACTGTCTAGTCTAGAATTAAAATCCTATCTACCAGCATTAACTATTTTAAATGTTGTCTATCTACTAAAGGACGAGAGCTATCCGCTCAAGGTCCATTACAATATACAAGTGCACCTCATCTTAATGGCTTCATTAAAGGTTTGCACTACAATCCCAAAGTGATTCAAAATTTGGTGTTGGCTTGTCCAGCTGTCTTCCGCTTCCGCTCTGGCTCGCTTTATGTGCTGGCGATGCTCCTCAATCAGTGGAGAACTCTTTTCTTTTATAGACACAACCTTAATTCATTATAACCAAACAAACATGCAAAGTAAAATGAAAATGAAGTTAAGAAACTACAATTTTTTTTAAATTTTTTTATATTCTTATAAAATGAAAATAAAAAATAACTATATTTTTTTTCTTTTCAAAGCATCACAAGAGAGAAGGAGGACAAAGCAAAGACTGAATTAGGTCCTAAACCACTACGAGAGAGCATGGATTCACCAGAATCCAAAGGAGAACCTAAATTTTAGAAGTACACCTTAAACCTTTATAAAAGAAAGAAAGAGGCAAATAAAGCTAAACAAAAGAGATTTATTTACAAATTCATAAGAAATATAAGACTTAAAAACTTGTCCAACAAGAGTTAACAGACATTATGGGGATTTAGGATTTCCCAAGGAACCAAAAGTTTCTAGAAAAAAATGAAAAGTTTTTCTTTTTTTGAAAAACGTCCTCAGAATAATAGACACACATGTTGTGCATGGGGCATGATGCATATGTTTGTGTGTTGTATTGAATTTAGAGCGCAGGTGTACTAGGGTGCGTATGTGACTGAAAAAACTCAAAAAGAGAAAATATTCAGGGGGACCGCCAAGGTCAAGAAAGATGGTAAACACCTGGAAGGTGTCCAAAAGATATTACAGACTCAGAAAGAACATAAATCAGTAGGAATTCAATCCAAAAAGAATCTCCTAACAAGACCCTATATAGATTCCCCAGTGGAGTCACAAATTCTGCTATGGGGAAAAATCCCCCTGATCCGAGTCTAGCGAATAGGAAGTGTCTTGACACCTTAAAAGATATAAATGTTTCTATTTTACCCAAATCCAACAAGACCTAATGATAATTAAGAGAAGGGAGAAAATATCGAAATGTGTACCTTAATTAATTTTGTTTGTTGTATATCCCCTCATGTTGTTGTTCGTTCCGAAACTACAAGCCTCCTCGCAAAGATGTCTTGAAACAACTTCACAAAATAAACTATAGAAGCATATGCATAACTACCAAGGTCATATAAAAGGTTATATATTCATTAAAAACATCCATAAATATAAACATCAAAACATAAATATATGGGACACTAAGTTTCTCTTTTATTGATAACAAGATTGGAAGTTACAACCTAGATCTTTGGGACACCGCTCCACAAACCTTGCTTGGGTTCCTCTACTTTGACTCCAAGTCCACTATTCCCAATATTCTATCCTCACAACCAACATGAAAATATAGGGAAAAATGATGGATTGTATAAGGAGGATGAATGGAAGGGAATGTTGAGGATGAAATTCAGATTGAGATGCAAAAGGCTTGGAATACAAGGGAGAAAATTTGGCAGAGTTATCTTTCCTCTGTTTTCAAATGTCCAAATGACCCACCCTACGGCCATTTTATATGCATAAAATATGGTTAATTTTTTTTAGAATGGATACATGAGGTAAGATGGGTGTGCAACCCGACAAAGCCCATAAAATCCACCCAAAAGCGTGAAACATTTTAATTTTTGCAACATTTTAGAATATACACATGCTATTAGGCATGCAACTAGAAAATGTACACATGCTTCATATGAAGTAGGATGCGTACACCATACAAAAAGGTGTTTTTTAAGAGGAACCTAAAAAATATGATTGACAGATGTGTATTGAGGCTAGAGGTCATGGAATTGTAATGTTAATAACATTGGAATCATGTTGTGCACTAAGGGTAGTGACAAAATAAGGGGAGGGGGATGTAACATCCTGGTTCTAACCCTTATAAAATATAATGTATTATGTAAATATGACTTAGGCTGGTGAGTCAGTAAAGTTGAAAAGGGGACAGAATGCCTAGGAAATGTAACACTTCCTATACATTAATAAAATACACTGTTGGTTGCTAGACGGACAAGGACAAAAGAGATAGGGGGCTATGATACCTCAAGAGAGGGGGCTTGAGGGGCTAAGCCTTGTTATTATTATTTTATTTACCCATAATTTATTTTATGGAGAAAAGGGGGTTACATGATCTTCTTGGGAGGGAGGCCATGTGGATCTTGTCTTCATGTAATTATTTAAACATCCCTTGGGGGTTGTTTTGGGGTCGTTCTTCCCTTGGTTCACCCTCTCCTCACTGGATCACTTGTTCTTCTTCCTCTTCACTCGCTACTGCTAGTTCGCGTGATCTTGGGATAAGCATGGAAACAAATGGCAGGAAGAGGAGAGACATCATTGAATGGTTTTAATGATTTAATGATCATTCCAGGAGCGAATGAATGCCTGTGTGCATGAACTTGATGGAAGTTCGGATGGAACTGTCCACAACTAAGAGTCCTTGGAATTTCCAATAGGGAGATTTCCTGACCAGTAGAATTGGATCCCTAGAGAGAAATGGAACAACCTCATGGACTGCATGGTAGAGAAAGTTGTTTCTTTCTTAGGGTTGTGCAGGTTGAGGGGGAAAGAGAGCTTGAAATTAGGATTGTTGTGAGGTTGGGAAACCTGAGAACTACTTAGCCAACTACTATGTATTTAGAATTGGCCTAGGACCCGTCCTAGTGTATTCATAGCCCTAGATCGGTGGTGACCTACTGTTGAGAGTAGATGAACAACAATGTCTATGCTTGGGAGGAATTTCCTTGGTATACAGTCAATTGGTGAACATTTACTTGCAAAGATAAGTGCTCTCTTTGTTTTATGTTTAATGTTTTATGTTGTGTATTTAATTATCTATGAGATATGTATTCTAATGGTGCATGTTTGTTGGTTATTTGTTGTGCATGGAACGTTGTTTATCTTGTTTATGTTGTGACATGGATATTGTCTTATGCATGTGGTGTGCATGCTTCTAACATTGTTGAGAAGTCCTTTGTTTTCGAATTTGGATCAGAGAACTGAGTCTTGGGGTTGCAACGTGCCTAGCCTACGGGTGGTTGGGTGTGTTGTAGCATGTTTAAGGTAACATAGCCCAGCCTTTGATTTTTTGGGTATGTTACAGATTGGTATAAGAGCTTCTGGTTGAAACACTGGGTCGATATGGGCTAGGTCTGTTGGTCAGAGTCTCATGGTTGAGATCAAATTTTGACTGTGAAGTTGAAAAGCTCATGAGGAATGGCGTTGAAAAATCTACGCAAGAGTTAGAACATCATAGATCCTTTGTAAGGGTTCGAAGGATCGTGACTATCCTATTCGAATTCGGGAGCGATCGACACTATGGGATCAGGAGCGATCCGAGATCGTTGGATCAGAGGGCAGGTTAACAAGGGTCATCCAATGAAAGTGAAGAAAACATTAAGTCACAACTGTCATATTTCTTGGAGAGAGATCGACAACCAAGAGGCATTGTGGGGAACTGATTTACATGGGTGTTAACTCCCCAAGATGGTCCCGCAATCCAAACCATGGTTTCACTGAGGGGTTATGTGTTAGCGTAAGAAGAATTCTGGGGAGAAAGGTAGGTTACTTCAAACTGTCAATGAATTCCCCCACAAATTGAAAGGCATTAAGTGGTGTGACATGTTAGTGCTCGAACATCAGAACTTTGAAGAGATGAAGTAGATCTAGACTGTTGATCGAAGTGGACATGTCACAGGAGATCCTGCACTCCAATGGATAACCACTTTAGAAGAAATATGAAAATGAAAATCCAGAACTCCCGAAGGCCCAAAGCCCAGAGTTCATCTGGATCGTCCATCAAAAAGGACACGCTGTGCCAGATCTCTCACTTCAGAGACTTAGTACTCTAGAAGGTTTTGTAGAGCGAAACACTAGGGAAAGAATTACCCGAAGTCCCAAAGTAATCGAGGACCGTTTATATTTGTAGCGGTATCTCCCGAACTCTCAAAGTCTGGGTTTAATACAGACCGTCCAATAAAGGAGTTGTCTGTCGATAGATTGGCTTCAGGAATTCAAAGTTTGGGAGAATTGGAAGTGTGTTACTGTTGAAAATCCTGAAGCCCGAAGGTCTGAAGTGGTGGGGCACGATGACGTCACCTGGAGGTGATGTGGACCCAAGAATTATGAAGTGACAGGGCTTGCGGACATCACCTTGGATGGAATGGACACATGGGATGTGTGCCATATGTCAGTAATTTTTGAGCATATGGAGTATTGAAATGTCAATTAGAATGTGACACATGTCACCCACCCGATTGGGCCACATGTCTACTTCTAGTATTTCACCACATGGCGACAAATCGTGCATTCCAGAGACTGGGCACTCCAGAGGAGAAACATATGACAGTTTGAATTGGGTTGAGAACTCCCAAAGGCCAGAGTACATATCGATCATTGATCCTAGAAGACATGCAGCAGTATATCTCACAACGGTTCGGAGGATCGACGCTCCAGGAGAAAGTGAGGGCATAGAGTTTGAAACTCCTGAAGCCCAAAGGGCCGAAGCGATTCACAATCATTGATCTGCGGGAGGAAATGCTTCGACAGATCGTGAACTCTGCGTAAAAGTGTTTTGGGAGTAAGAAAGAGGGGAAAGTTCACACCTCTGAAGGTCAGAGTCCCAAAGTGGATATTGATCATTGATTGTGAAAAAGGACAAGGGTCATTGATCTGGTCCTGGTTGAATGTTCCAAAGTTGTGAAGTGTCAAAGGCCAAAGTGAATGTTAACTGTTGATTTACTTCGGGAGATTTTCCAAGCAATGATCAAGTATAGTGCAAGGATAGCGTAAGTAGAGGTGCTAACCGACAACAAGCGGTCACCACCACTTTATGACTCATTTAGTGGGTAATCACTTCAGAGGAATTGCTACTCCAGAATTCATGAGCCATGAATAGCCGAAGTTCCAAAGTAAATGAGAATCGTCCAGCCCATCGTGGAATTAAAATGTGACCGTTGGTTTTGATAAGTGATCAAGCACTTCTTAGCTTAGCGCCTGGTCACCACCTGTGGTCGAATGGAATAAAGAAACAAAGGGAAAAGAAGAGGCAATGCTCAAATCAATAAGCCCGTGGTTTTGTGCATATGGTCATATGTAAATGGGTTGAAGGAAGAGCCTCATAAATATTTGATTCGATAGAGAATTAACACTAGAATAATACAGATAATTGATAAAGGATGAAAATATGATATGTTTGTGAACTGAGAACACAACAGAAGCATGAGTATGATATAATGAGCCAATCCATCTCTATGATCAACTCATGAAGATAGAAGAATCAATACATAATCATGATTTTAAAAGAGTTAATTCATGAGCATTATGAATAAAGGATAAAAAGGAAAAATAATATTAATTAAAGAATAATATTATCATTTAAATGAAAAGGTACCCGTAAATTTAATTGACAATTTTTGTATGATATGTATAGTTCTAACAAGATGGCTACTTGCAGGTTTATCAGGATTAGAGGTATAACCAGATCAATTCAAGAATAGGATCATATGTTAGGGTCATGGAGGCATGACTTTGCTTACAAAAGTTGGATGAGGTACTACAAAATAAAGAATCCTCACATGGGACATGAAGCTAGTAGGTGAATAATGTCATTAATAGGCATAGAAAGGAAAAGTAAGGCTCCATAGCCTTGAAGGTAGATATGTGTAGACAGTTGCAAGATTGATGTGGAAGGAAACAAAGAGCTTAAGAGGTGGTGTGTGAATAATCTCTATCTGTCAATCATAGGAGTTCCAGGGAAGGATTTGTTAGATATGGATTATGTACTGTCTAAAAGATTAAATGTGAAAGAAATCCACTTCTGATATCAGAGTTCACAATGGAAGCAAGATGCCAATACAGAGGAATTGGAATTCTCTCTCACTTCAAAAGTGGTACTGAATGAAAATGGATTCCCATTGGGAAATGGTAGTAAGTGGGAAAGAATGGCCAGGTGGAATGTGGCTGGAAAAGTGTTCATACCCAGGGAACCATAGTGCAGATGAGAATAATGGGAGCACACAAGGAAAAAATGATCTAAAGGGATTCAAGGACAACCAACTACCACAGAAATAGATAAATAAATAAGTGAATTGAAACAGAAATGCACTAGAGTGCATGAAGCATACAATGAAGTTAAATTGCATATGCATTAGTAGGCATGTTGACAGTAAATGCTTGGTGCATATGGATATGTAATTTTGCATATGTATATGCTTGGATATGCATATAACATGATGGTGAACTTAGAATAGTCTGTTATTATGAAATAATGTTTGAGTATGACTAAAGAATGGATTATGTATTCAGGAAAAATGATACAAGAGGGTTAAATATGTGGATGTTGTCATTGATTATAATTTCCATCGAGGTGAAGACCCATGAGGATGGCAGGAATGGTGATCAAAATGATGAAGGGGGAAGTTTGTGAGCTTCTACAAATATCAGTTGGTCAGACAACAACAAGTAGGGTGGTAGCAACCAGGAAGGTATGCATTTAGTTTCTGTTGATGAAGACATGTTGAAGGGGATCGAGGTAAGAATTCCCTCTGTTAATTTTCAATATTTAAATTGATATGTAATGGTCGAAGGCCTAGAGTGTGTAAGTGTTGTTAATGCTAGAATGCACTTAGATAAAATGTCAGTTGCATATTATGTTATGATTGGTTATGGGATCATAACCAGGTTAATTCATGAGACATACTCCTTATATGTAATATCCCTAAGGTCGAACCCAATTGTAAATATAAATGCAATGTACTTAAGATGGTGAGTTGTATGACATCATTTTGGATACACATTTCATGGTATAGTGCACACATGTACTGTGCAGTGAAATGAGGAAGTGTGCACATTCTTGGATACCATGCGCAACAACTGGAGTGCACGCAATTGTGATTCCATCGAGCCTATGTGTATATGATATGTTTTATAGGCTGGTGAGCCAATTATGATAAGCTGGATGCTAATGTTTTGATTAGGCCGGAGAGCCTAGATGTTAAAGGCTAGTGTTCATGTTTTTGTACATGTCTCATAATTAATATAAATACATCATTACGCACAGACTGGCCACGATAAAAGATACGGGGGACTTAAACTCCACTAGTTAGGGAAAGGGAGGGGCCTAAAAGTTAAGGAAAGGGCTAAGCTAGGGAGCTTAAGCCAAAAAGGAATATTATATTAATATTTCTTTGATCATAAAGTATGGATAATTATTTTATCCTAAGTTCTGAAGTTGGGAGACAAGTGGGTCAAAGAAGCTCCCAAAACGACAAGTGTCACATTGGGGACATGCATACATATCGTTGGGACTTAGTTCATTTTCACACACTCTTCGATCATTCAATCAACATTCATCCATGAATCCATGAACATTTTTCACTTATGCAGTCAAATATCCGTCATACTTTTCTGTCATTGTACCTGAGCTTGTATCCATGGCCATATATGTTTTTGTAGTTGGTTAGCAGGGGAGTTGGACTAAAGAAGTGAGTTTTCAAGCCTGTGGGATACTGAAGAAGTGGGTTGTTAGGCCTGCGGGATATTGAAAAGGCGGGTTGTTAGGCCCATGAGCAATTTCTCTCTGGGTGAGAGAATTGTTGGGAATTGATTTCTTGAAGGTGTGAAACTGTAGCTACAGGGCTCTAAGACTTCGTGTCTGGCCCATTGTTGAAGCCATGGAAGGGAAGTAGGGTAGCCAAGTGACTATTGAGAACAGAAGGGGAACACTTCCTTGGGTGGGAGAGGCATGTGGGGAATGAGGGACTGTAGGTTGTTAGTTGAGTGAGCACTTGAGACAGAGTCTTTCCTGTTGTTCATGAGCCTTTAGCCTGGATAGGAATCCCTTTACCTAGGTGGATTTTAGTCCCAGCTCGTGGGTGACTAACTGTTGAGAGTGATGAACAGTGTGGTCTAAGGCTGGGAGGTTCGTGGATGGTCTTCATGAAGTTGGTGTCATTCTTACCAAGATAAGTACCAATTGTGTGATAAATTTACATGTTGCATTGTTATTTACATGCTTACTGTAGGGGTTTATCATATGTGTGATTATAATTGTCTATATGTTTATGGGTATTTCCCTATATATGAGGCATGTCTGTGTTTAAGACTATTTCAGTACGAAATCGTATATTTACAGAATGTGATTGTTTGTTTACATTTCATATGTAAATCTTATGCAAAAGTGTTGTATGTATATGTTTTAATTGCATGTAGTTTGAAGAGAAAATCTTATGTGGCATAGCTCAGTTGAATATTGGGTATGTTATAGTATGTTCCGTAGTGAGAGAATAGAAAGAGTTCCCTCTTGTAGCGTGGGCTGACCATAGGTGGTCGGGGACGTTACAACATGGTATCAGATATTTAAAAGCTAAGTGAAGGTTATGTTAGTGGCATTGCCTGACCTATTGGTGGTCGGGATGTTACATTATATAACAATGAATATCCATAGAGCTAGTCATGTCTGAGACCATAATATGGTTGGATATGGAAGGGCCATAACGCTATGTGAGTGCTTCATGGTATCTACTGTATATCTGATGTTTAGATTGCAACTTCTTTGTCATCACTGAAGAGAACTTAAGGATTATATTCTTGGTGTTGTGTTTGGGTGGAAAAGGAAGGTAACCAAATAGTTAGGCAAGCAGTAGGAAGTGTGTGGATGATGTGTTGAATCATTGGGCATACCTTCCAACTCATCATGGTGGAATACATGACATAGCTATGTGGAATTATGTAGTCGATGCATGGATGCATTGTGTAGATGTGACCATGGGTATTGGTACATTGATTTTTATCTTATTAATTGTTGCATTTTGAAAAGTCTGTGTGACTGATAATACATGTGTATGTAATGATGATTTCATTCCAATTGATAGTTGGATTAACATAAGTAATTGAATTCTAGTTGTAAACAATTCTGAGAGAACTTTGTGATTTTGTTTTGAATCATTGCCATGGAAATATATATCTTGTACATGAGATATTGACAATTTGTTTGCCTGAGGAATGTTGAAATTGTAGAAGGGAAGGGGTCTTGGATATGGTAGTGTTATAATCCCATAAACAAGACCAATGCCTATTGTTGTAAGAGTCAAATTGTTATGATCATAAGCTCATGTCTAGAAGTTTTATTTTTCTTGTATAAAACAATTTTGGGAATTATGATTTGATAATTACTGACGAATTGTTTTGGCCAAATGTAAATTGAATAAATTGCAGGTAGAATGGTCTTGGATATGGAAGGGATGAAAGCCCATAAGGAAGATTGATATCTACAGTTGAAAATCCAACCATTATGAGAAGAAAGATCATGCTTGGAAAATTTTATTTTCCTGTATAAAACAGATTTGAAATTTATGTTTGAAATTGTTATAATGATATCTCATGATGACTGTATGTGTATAATATAGATGAGATGTTGGATATGCAAGCTGTAAAGCATGGAAAAGGATACTATTGTGACATGAGAACCCCGTGTCCCTAGAAATCTTCTTGTGCAAGAGAACCTTGGTCAGGCAAGATGGATCACCTGAGGGACTGCATAGCAGAGAAGGGGATGCCTAAGCCTGGGCCTAGAAGGTTAGTGACCACAAGGAAGAGGATACTTTGATAGATCTTGATTGGGGTCATGCACATAATGGGTATGTCAAGGAAAATAGTGAGACAAGTTACCGATACAACCATATGGATGCAGATCCATGAACTGTACTGATAAGTATTGTATTGGATTATGCAAATTTACTCTTACAATATGAGAAATAATGATAATTTTATGCACAAATTTTGAACTGGCATGCTCGCTAATTTGAAGTATTGTAGGAAAATGATGAATGTTGAAGATCTAGAAAATTATCAGACTATGAGGGAAAATAAGGTGATGTTGGAGAAACTAAATGACAAAGGAAAGGAAGGAAGAAATTCCAATGGACTTGCTACAACTGGAGTTTTGGAACCGACAACTCTGAAACTTCTTGGATGAGTGCACTGAAGCCCTGGGGAGAAGTGGAATAGCCTAAGGAACTACATGGCAGAGAAAGTGGTTCATTTCTTTGAGTTGTGCAGAGATGAGAGGAAAGGAGAGCTTGTTGGTTGGAACTGCTGCCAGAAATATAAATTCTGAAGATCATCATATATGTTTTGGGTCGGAATGTCTATGCATACATGTTTTAGGCTAGAGTTCCTATGTATATAAGATTGGGTTGGATTGCCTGTGTGAATTGAGGCAGAGGGCCTAGAATTATAATGTTAATAACTTTGGAATGGTGTTGTGCACTAAGGACAATGCCAAAATAAGGGCAGGGGGATGTAACATCCTGTTTCTAACCCTTATAAACTATAATGTATTTATGTAAATATGAATTAGCCTGGTGAGCCAGTAAAGTTGAAAAGGGGCCAAAGTGCCTAGGAAATGTAACAGTTCCTATACATTAATAAAATACATCGTTGGTTGCTAGACGGATAAGGACAAAATAGATAGGGGGATATGATTCCACAAGAGAGGGGGCTTGAGGGGATAAAACTTGTTATTATTATTTTATTTACCCATAATTGATTTTATGGAGAAAAGGGGGTTAAATGAGCTTCTTGGGAGGGAGGCCATGTGTCTCTTGTATTCATGTAATTATTTAAACATCCCCTGGGGGATGTTTTGGGGTCATTCTCCCCTTGGTTCGTCCTCTCCTCACTGGTTCACTTGTTCTTCTTCCTCTTCACTCACTACTGATAGTTTGTGTGCTCTTGGGATGCGCATGGAAATGAGTGGAAGGAAAAGGGGAGCCATCATTGAATGGATGTAATGACTTAATGATCATTCCAGGAGGGAATGGATGCCTGTGTGCATGAACATGATGGAAGTTTTGATGGAATTGTCCACAGCTGAGAGTCCTTGGAATTTCCAGTAGGGATATTTCTTGGACAATAGCATTGGATCCCTGGAGAGAAATGGAACATCCTGAAGGACTGCATGGCAGAGAAAGGTGTTCCTTTCTTGTGGTTGTGCAGGCTGAGATGGAAAGAGAGCTAAAAATTCAGATTGTTGTGAGGTTGGGAAACCTGAGAGCTACTTACCAACTATTATGTATTTAGACTTGGCCTACGACCCCTACTTGTGGATTCATAGGCCTGGCTCGAGCGTGACTTGTTTTTGAGAGTAAATGAACAACAACGTCTATGGTTGGGAGGAACATCCTTGGTTTTCCAGTTGGTGAACGTTTACTTGCAAAGATAAGTGCTCTCTTTGTTTTTTGTTTATTGTATTCCACTGTGTATTTAATTATCACTGATATATGCATTCTAATGTGCATGTTTGTTGGTTATTTGTTGTGCATGGAATGTTGTTTATCTCGTTTATGCTATGAAATGGATCTTTTCTTATGCATGTGGTGTGCATGCTTCTAACATTGTTGAGAAGTCCTTTGTTTTTTAATTTGGATCAGAGAACTGATTCTTGGGGCTACAATGTGCCTAGCCTGTGGTTGGTTGGGTGTGTTGCATCCTTTTTAAGGTAATGTAGCCCGACCTCTCGGTGGTCGGGTATGTTACAAATATGCTCGTCATATTCCACTTGTGTGTCCTCCAAAGTTTGCGTCATCTAGAGAACCTATGTACAACATGTTGTTGGGACAATATGCTCTGCTTCTGTTGTCAACAATGATATTGAAGATTGTTTATTGTGCAACGAAGATACAAGACAATCACCCAAGTAGAAGGATGCTTCACTTGTATTTCTTCTATCATTAACATTTCTTTCCCAATCTGCATTTGTGTATGCAACTAGAGATAGATCATTCCCTTTTGGAGACCATAATCCATAGTATTTTGTTCCTTTGTGATATCTTAATATTATATTTACTACCATAACATGTGTTTCCTTCAGTGCTACATGAAATATTACCACCTATCCAACTGCTTGCATCACATCTGATCTTGATGCAGTCACATAGAGTAAAATTCCAATCATCGATCTCTAGGGTCTATGATCTGCATTTTTGGATATATCGTCTTTGTTCAGTTTGCAATTTTTTTGCATGGGAGTACATATGCACGCGCAATATACCATTCCAAACTTCTTCAACCTTTCTTTGATATACTTGTCCTCAGAGATGAAAATACTTGTATCTAGATGACATATGCAGAGTCCCAAAAATAAAGACAACTCACCAAGCAATGACATTTCAAATTTATTTTGCATGTATTTAGAAAATTTCTCACTCATCATGTCATGATTACTTCCAAAAATAATTTCATCAACATTAACTTCAATTATCAAAAATTTATTTTGATGTATATTTATGTAGATATTGATATCTGCATTACCTTTCCTAAACCCTTGTTTTTGTAGATTCTTGTCCAATATTGAATACCATGCTATGGGGGCTTGTTTGATTCCATATAGTTCCTTCTTCAATATGCAAGCATAATCTTCATTTTCTGACTATTGAAATCCTTATGGTTGTTCGATGTAGACTTCTTCTACTAGTTCTCCATTTAGGAAGGCTGATTTTACATCCATTTGATATAATTTGATTCTCTTTGAACATGCATAAGCCAAGATCAATCTGATTGATTCCATTCTAGAAATTGGGGCATAAGTTTCTTCAAAATATGTTCCTTCAACCTGAGCATATCCCTTGCATACTATTCTTTCTTTATTCATGGTTAATTGTCCATCCTCATTCAACTTGTTTTTGAATACCCATTTTGTAACAATCACATTCTTATCTTTAGGCCTTGGAAAAAGTTACCATGTTTCATTCTTCTCTATCTGATCCAGTTCTTCCTTCATATCTTTGATCCAATGTTCATCTGTGCTAGATTCGTCAAAACTATTGGGTTCAACTGTGGATAATAGTGCTAGATGCCTTTGTTCTAGTGAGTGTAAGTTTCTCTGAGTTTCAACTCCTATATCCATATTCCCAATGATTTGTTCGAGTGGATTATTTTTATGTATTCCCCTACTAGGAGTTTTGGGAGATAAATGAAGATTTTGTTGGTCATCTTCCTTTTTCTTTGCTTCTGGTTGCTCTTCCTCTTCTTTTGATTATGCTTCTTCTTTCAATTCCTCTTCTCCTTCCTACTTTGTCGAGTCTCTACTTTCTTCTTTGAGCTTTCATACACTTTTCTCGTCAATATTTACATTGATGCTTTTCACTATTCTATTGAGTCTTAGATTGAAACACTTGTGTTCCTTGCTTTTTCTTGAGTACCCAATAAATATGCTTTTGTCAACTCAGGATTCAAACTTTCCAATCTTTCCATATTCTCTTTTGTTGTATCACTTGCTTACACACACTCTAAAGTGATTCACATTTGTCGATCTTCCTTTTCATAGCTCGTAGGGAGTCTTATCACTGTTACTTTTGTTCTTGAGATAGGATCTATAGTTTACATCTTTATGTCCAAAATTAGCACAACTAAAATAATGATCTTCGATGATTAAAATCACAATGAAGATTTTTCTTGCAAAGTATTGCTAAAGCCTATTATTATAAGCTAAGAAGATATATAATAATAGTAGGTGGGACCCCCTTGTAGACTGGGAGATCAGATATGGTTCTTATTCCATCTTCATGTTGTTGTTCGACATTGCTTACAGGGTTCTACATGATTGATGAATTCTTGGTTTTATTGGCGATGGATAAGGCCTATTATATGTTGGTTCTAATTGTGACAATTGAATGATGGATACAAAACATTATGTGTTGTTTCCATTTCTCTAGGATCTAAATTCATGTTATGATGGCCTATGTTATCCATTGTTACCCTTTTTATATGTTCCTGGATTCATGGTTGTGACACCTTCACAAGAGATATGTTAGTAACAATACATAAGAGCAATTGAGAAGAGACAAAAGAAATATAAACAAAATGAAAAAAGAAGGGATTAAAATATGCTACACTACATGTATTGAAATTAAAATGTTCATTGTTAATCCTAGGTAACATGTTAATAGCTATGTGACTTATTGAGTTTTATGGAAACATGGTTGATATGTGTTATGGTTGGCGATGGTTAAATGTGATGTGGGTGGCATGTTTGACAAAGTGATGGATGTTAAGCTTGATGCATAGATTAATTAAGTGAATTTATGGAAGGTTGGTTGGCGTGTACTAAGGAATTGAATGGGGGGGGGGGGTGGAGGTGACGTGCATTTACTTCACGTCACTCATACTCCTTCCATTGGCCGCCACCCTAGCTTGGCTATTGTTCAATTGTGTTTTTTTGTGGTTAAGCCTCGATTTTCAAGCAGAGGAATAACTGCTCGATCAACCTCGCATTTTTAAAAATTTATTGGTTAAAGGTATGTATTTTCTCTATCCATGAACCTGCTCTGGTTATGAAATGGATATTGGCTCGGTAATGTATGGGTTTGTGATTTTCTTAGAACTGACAACTGTGTAAATTTGTGATATTTTCTGGAATAGATTGTTTGTGTGGTTTTCATGGAAAATGAAATGATGGTTGAAGACACAACTTTTCATTGATCGTTCTCAGTGTTAGAAGTTGTAAAGGCTCTCTGTCATCCTTACTGGGTTAGTTGGGGGGTTTCATACCCAATATTTTGTTGTTATTGGGTTGTTAGGTTTGAAACACCTTGTGTCACTGTGCATTCTTTTACTTGGGTATGGGTTCATTCATGTTACTAATGTTTGCGCAGTAGGTTATGATGACTATTATGACAAAGGGATTGCTTAAGGATGATTGTTATTTCTTGGATATGTCCTATCTCAGCATTATTTAGTTGATTGGGAAAACCATGAGGGTTATACCCTGTGTGTTTTAAGTATCGTTACAGGACCGAAGTAAATCCTTGCTCGTCTGTTCATAGTCTCTTCTATCATAGGAATTTTCACCCTGACTGCAAAGTTATTGGTGGTATACCCTGTGTGTACATCGTTGGTCTTGGAGGTTCAGACCCTATGCTTGGAGGGGAGACTCTAGTCTCCCTGTGTTCATCCATAGAGAAAACCCTTGACTTATCAAGCCCAGTTTTTTATAGAGGGAACCATTATGTATGGTCGGGTGTGTTGTTGATTGTTATGAGTTGGTGGTGCATCGTCGATAGTGTTCTATCGTTGGCTCGTCTCTATTGATTATGTTGACAATGGTTTTTGTTATTGATTTTTTAGTTACTACAATTGGTTGTTATAACAGTCAAATTGATAAGCTTAGTATGGTTAATTGGCTGATTGGAGAAATGAGATTTCACAGTCATTGTATTTTAGATTGTGATTATTGAATTGTTAACCCAACATTAGTCTCAATTGATTAAGTCACTACAATGCTTCTTTTGTAATGCATGGGTATGTGTAGCCTTCCTAAAACATGTTAGGTTGAGTTGATGATTGTTGTGACTGTGGGTTTTAAATTGCAAATGGGAGAATTGAAATCATGGTAATTATGGCATAACTATCCACTGTATATGTTATGGATATTATTGATTGCACCATCAGACATGGTCACGGTTTTAAAAAAAAACAATATGGTTTTGTTGCAATTTGATCAATTGGTGAGATGAGATCAGGTTTACTATTGCTACCTCGTTATATTTATTGATAGCCCAAAATTGTGGATGTTTAGATTTATAGTAGTTGGACATGTACAATCACAAAAATACTTTGTGTTTTGTCGATGGTCTGTGTATTCCAAGCATAGTATGAATTGAAGTGGTGATTGTTGTCTATGTGTTTAAATGACAAGTCAAGATCTTTGCAATTAAAATATTGATGGTTGTATTTAGTTGTCTGTATGTGCGTTGATGAATATCATCCATCATAGCAGAGATAATCATAGGTTTTGTGACAGTATAACCTCATTACAATTTAATTATTAAATGAATTAAAGGAAAAATCGGGCACGACTGTTGAGTTTGTATTTGATGATTGAAATAATTTGTTGGTAGTGGTTGATGAGTCAACATTGAATAGAGTGGAAATAAGTGACTATGTATTCATTTGGGAATTGTTTTAAAATATTAAATGGACAATGAGAAGAACCATAACTCTTCTACAGGTTGTTGTGGGATGCATGTTGTCTTGTTTGGTGACACTATGTTAAAAATTAGATTACAAACAGTGAACAAGGCAATGCACAAAATTATTTGAATTATACACAATAGTTTTCATTCGATCACATCGATTATTTGGTTGGTGTTATTTTCTTTTACAGAATGGTTTTATGGATTACTTAATTAATTTTATGAACAATATCTGCTCTCTTTGCCTACCATTATCTCGCTTTTCACTAATTACAACCCCATCGCCTTCCCACATTCATTTTTCACTCCCTGTTCTAAAATTTAATTACAGACAAGAAGAATTATGTATTGAAGTAGTTTGAAATTGCAGTTTCTTGGTTGGATCCCAATGATATTTCCTTTGGTTTTAATTACAGTTGATTGTTTGTTGTCTTTGAGCAGTAACCGTGTTTATTTTCCCCCTCATTTTATCATGTTTCGCTCAATACAAACCCCTCGCATATCCCAGGACCTTTTGTTCACTCCCTGCTCATTGACAAATAGTTAAGCAATTTATATGGTTTGGATTGCATGAGTCTGATATGTTGTTGAGCCAAAATCTATTTCATATTTTTAAGGAGTTGTCATGTATGGTTGTAAAATAACTATTTTCTAATCAATCTTGCATGCAGGAATGATATTTTTCAGCCGAGGTAGCCATGACAGAGGAAACCGAGGGAGAGGTAATTGGAATAGAGTCCCAAGAAGGCCAAGATTCTCCATACACTTTCATTCTGACTCACAAGAGTTAGGCCAATTATTTCAGGCTGGATTTTTCAATTGGATTGGGCAAGAAACAGTCCAACCTAGGCCTAAAAGGCCTCCCTTCCAAGCACCACAAGCCTCTAGTATTCATGTTCCCCCTCATGTCTCATTGTAACCTAAGGTTCCCGAAAACGATGGATGGAAAGAGATTGTCCACCCGACAGTCTCCCAACATTGCAGCTAGCCAAATTTATCCTTAGCTACTCCCCCACCTAACAATCATATTGTCCAAGCAACTACTCCCATTCTAGCAAAAGATTGAAAATCGAGGTCCACCATGCCCCCAACAAAGGAAAAGCCATTGTTTACCCTTCCTCGCCCTCCAATGGCTATGATAAATCCATGTCTTCCCGGATGCATTTGAGGGATGATTGTTCTCATGTGATCAACGAGATTAGGCCTAAAGGCTTAGCACAACCAAAGGCAAATTCAGAGAAATCAAAGGGTGACAACAACAATCAATGAAGGATTGCATATCAGAGTGGAAAATATGGTTTTTGAGTTTTATTTTAATTATTGTTGACGAAAGTTGACTTCAGAAGTTTTTTTGGACAACATGTTTTCTTTGGATACATGAGTTACATATTTTTAAAAATAATTTCAAATATCAATGAGATAAATTGTCAAATGTGAATGTGATTATGGGAGTCACATGGAGGGGTTTTTTGTTTAATTAACTAGTTATGTTATGATTGTTAAGAGATAAATGGGAGTCAAAAGGGGTCCCACCTACTAGTTATTATTTATTTATAACCCTTATTATGATTTATGACCTTTCCCCCTAACTAAAATGTTGGTTGAGTTTTTAGTTAACTTAACTAATGAGGTAGTTCAACTACTTCAACCAATTCTAATTGCTTAAAAGAAAAAGAAAAGGGAGGAACAAGAGGAGGATAGAAGGAGAAGCATACTAAGATTTTTTCTTTGAGTTTATGTTGAGATAGTTCATTTTTCATTCATTCCTTAATTTATCACAAGCCTAATTATTTTTTATGATAGTAGGGTCTTATTGTAGACAACAAGATTCAAGGCTGAATTACATCATTCAGACACTTGTTTTTCAGAGGTGTTGATCTATATTTGATAGTCTGTGTAGACTTGTCTATTTGTGAATTAGTTTTCATGATTGACAAAGGCTATAGTGCAGAGTCAAGTGGGAAGCACTCTGTGGCAAGCTGATCTAGCTTTTAGAGTTCAGTTTTTTTATTTTTTGTCAGAGTTCCTTTTGTATGTTCCATCGGGGATGTCTAAGTTTGACTTTGGTCCAAAACTTCTTTACGGAATTTTGTAAAGATAATGACTCTTTTGTGAATTGGAATGAAATAAAGGATTTCTTCATGTATCATCTATCTTGATTATCATCTTGGTCTCTTTGCTTCTGTCTCTACATTTACTTCAACAACTGTTATATTTAGAAAATCATATAAATAATGAATTTTCCAGCAAGCTTTCATTTACAAAAAGGCTAGCCTAAGCACTTGTAATCAATACTTGTGAGTTAGGATATTAATTTTGATGGCTATAAACATAGGTTGACATTCCCTTCTATTTTTCTTTAGACAAGAAGAATATGGAAATGCTTGAGTAAGATCATTTCATATCTTTTCCTCAACAATGACCATAAAAGAATATTTGATACCTAGTAATAAATGGTATTCTTTGTGATGCACTCCTTCTGAATTTGTCTTCTTGAGTCTTCTTTACTTATGGAATGTTCTTGTTTGGGGGAAAGCATTCTTCCTTCTTGACATGATCTTTGGAAATATTTCCGTAGCTTCTTTGTTCTGCTTCATGTTTAGTTGTCTTGGAGCTCGAACCTATCTCATTATATACTTGATTGTATCCTACTCTAGATTTATCATTTAATGATATTTGACTGTTGATGATTTTATCCCATATTATGGTGCTCTTATGTTGGATATATTTCTTCTAGATATATTTCCTTAAAGAGACTACTTCTGCTTCCAAGCTTCCAATCATTTTCTCTTTTTCTTGTAACTAACTTCTAATAATTTCCTCAATTCTTTTGTCTTATTCTATTTGAATTTTTAGAATTGTGATCATTTTCTTTAGATCTTCAGAGTTGGAATTTTGAGATCCCTCTTTCATTTTTAACTCTTCCTTGAGTGACTTTTTTTTATTTCTTTCCTTTCTGATTTCTTCTAATGTATTGATTATCTCTTCTATGTTATCGACTCCCCTTATTCTTCGTAACCATATTCTACTTCCATGAATATTAATCTTTATGAATCATTGTCACTATCATTATCCTCCTTTTTTGATGAGGAATTGTCCTCCTTTGAGTAGAAACTTTTCTTCAAGAATTTGTTTATTCTCTTGTTTCCTTTTTTATATTTCTTTTCCTTTTTAGAATCTTCTTCTTCATCATTGTCTTTATTCATGTGAGGAAATTTAGAATAAAAATGACCAATACCACCACAATTAAAACATTTCAATGGAAGCATACCTTTATACTTGTCGTTTCCTTTTTGTAATTTTCTTATGAAGTTAAGAATCTCTTCATCTTCATCTGAATCGTCATTGCAACTGCAAGTTGGTTTTGACTTTTTTATTGTGCTTCTTCTTTGTCTTCTTGGATTCCTTGAAAGTTTCTTCCTTTGTGACTTGGTTCTCTTATTCTATTCTCATCTCGTAGGTTGTAAATATTCCATGTAGCTCGTCCATGTTCAATGTACCAAGATATGCTCTTTCTTCTAGGTATGATATTTTAGAATCAAATCTCATAGGAAGAGACCTCAATACCTTTTGAAAAACCACTAAGTCATCAAATTATACTCCCAATCCTTTAATAGTTTTGACTACTTCGTCAACCCACAGAAGGTAGGTTGCAATGTCCTCATCTTCCTTCATATTCAACTGTTCAAACTTATTTTTGAAAATTTGAAGCTTAGCTCCCTTTACCTTGGCATCTCCTTAATAAATCTTTTGGATTTTATCCCAAATAATCAAGATCATTTTCACTATCACAATGCATAACTTTTACAAAAACCGAATCAACTAAACTATTCAGAATAGTACCTTTATCCTTTGATTTATTTCTGTTGAGCTTCTCTCCATCTCTGTTAGTTGGGGGAGTGGTTGGTGTTGTATATCCATCTACTACTGATTTCCAAACATCAAATCCATGTGCTTGTAAAAAGGTTTTCATCCTTTTATTCCAAAAGGTATAGTTTTGCCTGTCAAACCTTGGTGCTCCAATCTTATCTTATTCCATGATCTCCTTCCAATGGTTAGAATTCTTCTTGAAGGAATTTCTTTGATACCAATTGTTGGAA
>JZKD02S2004241.1:218556-248271 GCA_000966675.3 Picea glauca | reverse complement strand
TTAAACACAATATAAATATTATATGATATCCAATAATCATTATATATAACATCAATACCATAAATAAATGCATAAGAAACACATAAACACATAACACTGAAGTTCTGCGTGGAAACCCAATGCAGGAAAAAAACACAAAATGCTTTTATTATTTGTCAAAGAGTACATTAATTGGAAGAACCAACTTCCTATTTCTCTAGCTACAACTGGAAGGAGTCTCCAACCCCCTATTTACAGGCTGCAACCTGAAGGAAGCTCCAACTCCCTGATTTTGTGGCTCCAACCAGAAGGAGGCTACAACCCGCTTTCCTTGCCCTATCCAACCGCACTAAAATATAAATGTAAACAACCTTGTCACTACCTCTATTGTTGTAACTTATAACCTATTTCTGTTGTTGTTCCTGATACCTATGTTGTTTCTACTGATATCAATATCTCATCAAGCCTGCAACCACACATACCTCATACAAAAATCCACAAAAGAGTTCTTCTAATCAATTGCTTATAACTCACTGAGACATACATGTTCCTATTTTCTTCAAAATAACACGTTGACACACTTAGGAAGACATGCCTTTACCCTAAATATGAAATGAGTTCCATATCCCTGATCTTCCTGGATTTTTCCTCATAGGTCCACAACTATGTAAACTGTCTTCCCACAGGTATCCATGCTTTTCCTTAGTGCAGCCCACGAATGTATGTGCTTTTTCTTTTGAAAATCATGGATATACTCAAGGAATTATTGTATGAAACCCCTTCTCCTTACTCTAGACTCCTCCAAACTTCTTACATCACTTGAATTATATGTCTTCGACTCACTGTCTCAGATATCCAGCCTGTATTCTCATAAGTAAATACACATAAGTTATTTTCAATGAAATCTTCTCTGTGTTATAAATATAATTTTCTTAATGACATCGAACTGCCATGAAACTCATGATGGCATGCAACTCACATGAAACTCACATGCATCATGTTATATTTTGTTTACTTTTTAATTATCCCTATAATAATTAATTATCACCGCAATAATTAATTATCTTTTGTTTACTGCCACATTACTTTGATATTCAACTTAGCTCAAGGGTTGACATCAATGACAACCAATCTCAATAATTAATTATCCCTAGAATAATTAATTAATCCTTTTTTCGATAATTAATTAATATTTCAAAATTATTAATAAGTGTATTGTTGATATTCACATTAACATCTGGACTTCCAAGGCCATAGTATTTATCTACACAAACTCACCCCATCGTTAATTCAGACAGTTTTCCCATGACATGGACAATTCAGGGATCCTTTCGTTTCCTATTGTGTTTCATCAAGAAAAATTCCCATACCTATTTTTAATATATGGGAACATACTTTATGTCTTGAAATAATGGTATTTTGACACACACATTTCTAAGTTCTCCCAAGAATTCAAACTCAGGCTGAGTAAAAGGTTTCTCTAGATGTAATCTTTTTGGATAGGGTGGGTTTTGAAGTTCAGGGTGGGAATTCTGATCTTTTGAAGGTTCTTGAGAAAGTTTTGGTTCCAATTCTTTGTTTTGGAAATCCTAAATCAAATATCCAATGCTAATACAAGGTTGGTCCTTGGTTATTGTATTCCCCGATTGAAGGTGAATATCATTGCATTCCATGGAAGAGATGGAATAATACATGTAGGTTGAAATTCTAGTATATTGTGTTGGTTGGCTCGACCTTCCATTATTTGGGTTAGGGTGGATGTGGATGAATTCATATGGTGAGGAGGAAGAAGTTACATAGGTGGTTTTTTCATAGGTTGTTGAATTCCTCCTATAGTATAGTTTCTCCATCCCTGTTTCCATAACTGGTTTGGGGGAGGACGAGCACCCATTGTTGTGTTGTCATACCCCATGGTAGAAACATATTTCATGGAAGGGTTAGTACAATATGAATTGAAATACTGATATTGATCTTGGATCATACCTTGAGGTTTGGGATACTAGCATCACTTCTAAGAGACATAGAATAGCTATTTTGGTTCTTCAGATTTGTGGTAGATAGCTTTTAGTCCTGGTAAGGATGGATAAATGTGAGTATCATTGTCGTCCCTGCATATTTTTCAAACCTCGATCTAATCCAATGTGAATTCTTTCCATGGGCACTTCATTCTACATTTCAAGAAAAAGATGGCCAAAGCTCGTTCTGATTCCTTCTCCTTCTTTTTCATCTGCAGTGTATCCAGTTGGGATCTTGGGGAACTAAGTATGTCCATCGTAAATTCTTCTAACATGTTCCCTATTTCTTCTCTTGTAACTCCACCTTCGACATTTGTTCCCATTATTTCCAGTATATATCTTGGTTGCTTGCCGATTTTTGATGTGCCTCTAGAATACTTATGACAAAGTTCCAAGATAATGTCATAATCTAACTAACAAACATCTCCCTTTCCCATTAGGTTGAGTAGTTCTATACAATCATCTCAGATTCCTCTTAGAAAGAAGACACATCATGTCTCAGGAGTCGAATCTCCATGCTTTTCCCTTTGTAGGTTATAGGTGAATCATTCAATGTAATCTTCAAGGATCCATGTCGTATCATAGGAGTTGAATCTCCTTTCTTTTCCCTCTGCAGTTTATAGGTGAATAATTCAATTTAATATTCAAGGCTCTCAAATTCATGTTTCATCTTTTTGAAGACTTCCTCTCTTCTTTATTTATCTTTGCAATAGTCTTAGTATTTGTCTAGAATTTTCTTCGTGATTTGGTACCATGAGTGGATGCTATCTTTTCCTAGACCCATGAACCATTATAGTGAGACACTCTTGAGCATGCAAGGAATTTGTTTTATTTTTTATGCGTATGTCACACACTTGTAGCTTCAACAAAGTATGTTGAATCTGAAGAAGAAGGTATTAGGATTTTATTTAGATAACCCATGAAAGTTTCACAAGGATCAATGAGGGAATTTCTTCATCTTGGTCTCCTCGTATGTTTCTTTGATTGTAAATCAGAAAGTGAAGGGTTTTGTTCTCTTTGCGGAACATACTATAACATACCCAACATCATAATGAGCTATGCCACATACATTTTTTAAACTACTGCATGCAATTAAAGTATATACACACATAAATCTTGCGGAATCTTTACATATAAACATAAACAAGAAATTTCATACTGTAAATGCATGAATTCACACTGAAATAATAGTAAACATATACATGCAACATATATAGGAAATGCCCATAAATATACAGATAGTTATGAACCACACACAGGATAAACCCATAAAACTAAACATGTAAATAACAATGCAACATGTAATTTTATCACACAGTTAACACTTATCATTGTAAGAATATCACCAACTCTGTGCAGACCTTCCATGAACCTCCCATCCTTAGACCACGCTATTCATCACTCTCAATAGTGAGTCACCCCCAAGATGGGACTAAAATCCACTCGGGTAAATGGATTCCTAACCATGATAAAGGCTCATAGACAACAGGAAAGACTCCGTCATAGGTGACAACTCAAACTAATAGCCTACAGTCTCTCATTTCCCACATGCATGTCCCACCCAAGAAGTGTGCCCCTTCAACTGCCCCACTTCCTTTCTAGGCTTCATCAACAGACTGGACAAGAAGTCTCAAAGCACTATAGCTACAGTTTAGCACCTTCAGGAAATCAATTCCCAGCAATTCTCTCACCCAGAGAATTTCTCACGGGCCTGACAACCCGCCTCTTCAATATCCCATGGGCCTGACAACCCGCTTCTTCAATCCCACTCCCAAGCTAACTAGATACACAAACATAATGGATATGGATAGAGGTTCGGGTACAGTCATGAAGGTATGAAGGATAGCTCACTGGTGTGTGAATGCTCATAGATGATTGACTGCATGATCGAAAGAATGATGGAAAGATGGGAAAATGAACCAAGTCCAAACTATATGTATGCATGTCCCCAACTTGACACTTGCCATGTTGGGAGCTACTTTGGCCCACTTGTCCCCAACTTTAGAACTTAGGATAAAATAATTACCCATACTTTATACTTTAACAAATACAAATATAATATTCATTTTTGGCTTAAGCTCCCTAGCTTAGCCCCTTTTCCTTAAATTTTAGCCCCTCCCTTTGCCTAACTAGTGGAGTTCAGTCCCCTATAATCTTTTATCATGGTCGGTCTATACGCAGCGATGCATTTTATATTAATACTGAGACATGTACAAAAGTAGGTGCAATGACCCCTAACATATAGGCTCTTCAACCTAATCAAAACATAAGCATCCTGGCTTATAATAACTGGCTCACAGCCTATAAAACACATCATATACATAAAGGTTCCCTGGCCTCAATATCGTGTGCACTTAAGTTGTTGCACGTGGTATCCAAGAATGTAAAAACTTCATCATTTTACTTCGCAGTACATGCGCGCACTATGCCATGAAAGGTGCATAAAAAAATGATATCAAACAACTCACCAGCTTAAGTACATTTTCATTTACATTTACAAATGGGTTCAACCTAGGGATATTACAATCCCCTCCCCTTATTTATGCATTGTCCTCAGTGCATCATGTACACACATGCAACAAAATTTTCAAAATTCCTCAAAAAGATGTGGGTATTCTGCCCGCATTGCGTCCTGATGCTCCCAAGTAGCATCCTGAGGACCGTACAAGCTCCATTCAACCTTTACAAGCCCTATGACTTGATTCTGAAGCTGTTTGATTTTCCGATCCATAATGCGTAACAGATGCACTTGAAAAGCTCCTTCTTTCTCCACCTGAATTACATTCCAATCAATAACATGATTAGCATCAAGTATATATTTCTTAAGAAATGATACATGGAATACATTATGAATAGTCATAGATGCAGCAAATGCAATCATATAAGCTACTGGACCAATCCTTTCTAGGATTTCAAATGGCCCACAATAGCGATCTACCAACTTTGAACAATTTCCCAACTTCAAGGAACTTTTGTTGGCCTTTACTTTCAAGAATACATGGTCCCCAACTTTGAATTCCCTGTGAGTTCTACCCTTATCATCATATATTTTCTGCCTGTCTTGGGCAACCTTTAAATTTTGTTTTATTTTTATCATTTTCTCCTCCATTTCCCTGAGCAAATCTGGCCCAACCACTGCTCTATCTGCTGGGTTATCCCATCTTACTGGTGTGTTTCACTTTCTTCCATAAAGTGCCTCAAATGGGCTCATCTTTAGAGATTCTTTGTACCCATTGTTATAAGAAAACTCTACCAAGTGTAGGTAGTTGGTGCAGACCCCCTGCCCTCGGGCCGAGATCTACGTAGGATCTTCACTAAAAACATGCCAAGGGTTAATTAAACCCTTTGTTTAAGCCACAAAGGACTTCAAGTTTCCAGAGTTGGAGAGTCCCGATGTATTTCCACATCTATTAGAAAATGCCGAAATGCAAAACCCTTGTTTAAGCCACGAATGATTTTGGCTTTTTGAGACTCGAGCGAACAACCAACAGTCGTTCCTCTTTCCCTATGATTCATCGAACTCTGAAAATTTTTCCTTTGGCAGGATCGACGGCTATGAGCCTCCCTCGATCCAATGGTCCTGCCTGTATCGGTATTTCTGTAACCAGGAGTTTGAAATGTAGCGACCCCAACCACTGGTCACTCCATTCCCCAAACTCTGAAATAGATCTAACGACTCTGATCATTTTGGGATTTTGCGAACCAGGAGTTTGAAACTCTCGATTCCAAAATCACTTGTCATCTCTACTTCCTGGACACCGAAATGTCGGAATGCAAAAATTCCACCCCAAAGACACGTCGCGTTTCACGACTTCGGGGTTTTCAACATAAAGTGCCTTGGCTCCTTGTCATCGAAATTGCCGAAATGTTGAACCCCAAAATGCCGAAATGTAGAAATTCCACTCCACAAGGGGATCAATGACTACTATTGCTTCTCATCCAACGACCACTACTCCTCCTGAGCTTCTGAATGCTAAAAGACGCTTGGCCTTAACCCCCTCACATATCTGCAAGATCCAATGGTCCACGTTGATTCTTGATATCAGGGTGGTGGGTTCATCCAACTCCTAACCACCTTATAGCTCCACTGGATCCTACGGTCCTCGCAATTTTGTGAGTTCTCCATAGAGAATTCTCACCACCCAATTCACTTCTCAATGACTTTTGTCCAATGACTCGGTGTTCTCCCTCCTGAACTTGAATTCTATGAGACGATTTCGATCTTCGTCTCCCTTTGAACACTTCAAAGGTGTTATCCTTCTTGAGCTTTCACTTGTAAATTCAAGCTTCCCAAAAGGATCCCTGCTCGCACTCCTTGTGACAAACCTTCAAATAACCCTTGGTTATTTGAGTCTTTGACCCTGTGCACTCTTTGCAACAGTAGTCCTTCAACCTTCACCTTAGTTGATAAGTTCTAAGGCTTCAACCAGCCTACGCACACCTTGCACAGCTCTGTGCCTCACCTGCACTTCTACTGGTTATGAGAACAATGATATCTCTCCTGATATTTCTGAGATAAAACTTAGAACCTCGTCAGTGCACACCTTGCGGACGTTCACTGCACTCCTTGCGGGAATTCACAGGAAGAGAAACAATTGAAACTCATTCTTCTCCTCTCTCATACTTCATACATTCAACACGAAATCATACACACAACACAACATTGAAACAAATGCATAACAGAGAAACAAAACCACTATAAACATACCATTTAACTAATGCAAACAATAAGCATCATAACACCATGAAATTGAGACAAAGTTCATATATTAACTCAAGTGCTCATGTACATGGGTTCTTCTCTACAACTCTCTACTACAACTCTACCGCTTATGAAATCTAAATGATGATAATCCCCTAATGATACAAGAGTCAGGGTGTCTATATCCATTTTCCCTCCTACGCTTCTAAACTGTCTAATCTAACATTCATATCTACCTACTTTCATTAAATAGACTTAAATGCCTATTACATCCCGTAGATGAGAATAATTTCTCCAGATCTCTTCATATCTCCAAGACATAAATGTAAGTACGCTTCTCCTAGCTATTACATTAATGCTTTAGATTTCAAAATTCAAAACGTTTTCATAAAAATGTGTCCTTTTTGCATCGCGCGTGTTCAACTGTTCCTTTGACTAGGAACGTGCTTTAGCTTTCTATGATGCTCCTGCATCAGTAGTCTTCCCATTTTGATGGCTTATCCATCACATACATCCTCAAAATATCCTCAATCACTTGATTCACCCTCTTTTTGTCCATCTGATTCTGGATGATAAGCTGTACTAAAATTCAAATTTGTTCCAAAACCATTAAATAATTCCTTCCAAAAATTTGAGGCAAATTTTGGATCTCTGTCAGACACAATTTTCTTGGGTATGTCATGTAATCTAGCAATTTCTCTCATATAAACATCAACAATGTTGGCTACCTTGTGAGTGAGCTTAACTGGAATAAAATGGGCAGCCTTAGTAAGCTCATCCACCGTTACCATGATAGAATCATGTTGCTTGTTTGTTCTGGGCAGCTTGGTGATGAAATCCATTGTTACAACTTCCCATTTCTACTCAGGAATGGGTAATGGCTGTAGCAAACCAACTTGGTGTCTATGCTCATCCTTTACCTTTTGCATTCCAAACATTTGGCAATAAACTCAGCAACCTCTTTCTTCATGCCTGGCCAATAATATTGGCTTTTGACAATTGCAATAGTTTTCTGATATTCTGGGTACCCATCATAAGGTACATTATGCATTTATCCCAATATCATATTTTTCAATTCATTATAATTTGGTACATAAATTCTTCCCCTGTACATGATAATTTCATCATTATCTAGCTTGTATTATTCAATTTTCTATTGTAAATTACCTTGCTGTAATTTTTCCACTAAATCCTTGTATTGCAAATCTAATTTGGCAGCCTCTATAATTCTATCTTTCAAATCTAATTGGTACATACTAATGGTTGTAGCATGCAATTCATGCACTCTTCTGCTGAGTGAATCAACCACTTTGTTCTCTTTCCCCTTGATATGCTTTATATCAAAGTCATATTCACTTAGAAATTCTAGCCATTTTCTTTGCCTAGCATTTAGAGTTGGCTGATCAAATAAATATTTCAGAGCATTATGGTATGTTCTTAGCTCAAACCTTTTTCCCATGAGGTAGTGTCTCCATTTCCTCAAGGCATGCACTATGGCTACCAACTCCAAATCATGAGTGGCATAGTTTCTTTCATGCTCTTTCAACTTCCTTGATTCATAACATATAACAAACCCATTTTGACTGAGGACTCCACCAAGTCCTTCTTTACATGCATCTTTGCATACAATGAAGTCTTCATTTGGGTCTGCAATCCTTAGTATTGAAGCACTTGTTAATAATTGTTTCAAGTGTTGGAAATTCTTTTTACAATCCAATGTCCATTGAAACTTCACACCCTTTCTTTGCAAAGAAGTGATTGGGTGTGCAATCTTTGAGAATCCTTCAATAAATCTCTTGTAGTAGTGTGCAAGTCCCATGAATGATCTTACCTCTATCCCATTCTTTGGCGCTGACCATTCTCTAATGGATTCTATCTTCTCAGGATCCACTACTATCCCATCCTTTGAAATAATATGTCCCAAATAATGAATTTGTTCTTGATAAAATGATCACTTGCTTAATTTGTCATACAATTGATTCTCCCTTAATAATTGCAACACCATTCTCAAATGATGTTCATGCTTTTCTTCCAATTTGGAATATATAAGAATGTCATCCAAAAATACAATGAAAAACTTGTCTAAATATTCTTGGAAAACACCATTCATTAAGCACATGAAAACAGTTGGTTCATTTGACAACCCAAATGGCACTACTGTGAACTCATAATGACCATACCTTGTCCTGAAGGCAGTCTTGCTGATATATTCCTCTTTAATCCTTACCTGATGGTGTCCTGATATGAGATCTATCTTTGAAAATATCCTTGCATCCTTCAATTGATAAAAAATATCATCAATCCTTGGCAGAGGATATTTATTCTTCACAGTCACCTTATTCAACTATCTGAAATCAATGCACAATATTAGTGTCCCATATTTCTTCTTCATGAACAAGACTGGGGCACCCCAAGGTGACACACTTGGGCGTATATACCCCTTCTTCAGAAGTTCTTCAAGATGAATATTCAACTCCTTCAACTCTGGTGTACTCATTCTGTAAGGATTCTTTGACACTGGAGCTGCTCCAGGCATTAAAATTATAGAGAAATCAATATCTCTCTTTGGGGGTAGTCCTGGTACCTCCTTGAACACATATTCAGAATTTCCAAGACGGCATGATCTTCCAAATTTGGAACCTTATCTTTAGGTGTCTCTTCCATATGTGCTGCATATATTTGGCATCCTTTTCTGTAACATTTCTTCAGCTGCAATGCCGAAATTTCTTTGATTGTTACTGCCCTGGGAATTCCCTAAACTTTTCTTAGGCTCCCCTCCTCAACCAAGTGAGTAAATTCCTTCTTATGACAGTCTAGGATGGCATGATGTTTACCCAACCAATCCATCCCAATTAGACATTCATAAGAACCTAAAGGCAATATGTTCAAATCTTCCCTAGTGTTCATCCCATTCATGTCCATAAGACATGACTTAACCATCTCATAAAATTTTCTTTTGGCTCCAGTAGCCAGTTGAACCAACCAAGAATTTCCATGCTTTCTTCTTGGCAAATGGAAACTTTCCACCATCTTAGGATCTATATAACTATGAATAGCTCCTAAATCAATTAAAATATCAATGGTTTGGTTGTTAATCATACCTTCAACTTCAATCATATGTGATTGATACACTATTTGCTTGTTGTCCAGGGCTGCATAGATCCTTGGTAAATTTATGCCCATGTCCTCCACTGTTTCAGCTTGCAGTACATTGTGGACAATCCTCACTTTTTCACCTCTGTGAAGACAATCTTTGAACATATGATCCCCTTTACAACCCCAACATTGAATAGGTGGTTTCCTTGGCCTTTGACCTCCTGCCCCAACTGTTTTGGGTTCTCTAGAAGTTGGTTGTCCTTGAGGATTATTTCTGAAGAATGGTGGCTTATTTCCCTTCTTCCTTTGATCCATATTGAACTTATTCTTGTCTTCCCAAGCTTTTTTGGAAATTTGGCCTTGATTTTTCTTGATCATATAGGCATTTACCTCGCCTTATGGTATCCTCCAATGTCTTGGGATCATCATATTGTATTTTTTCACTGATGAATGATGGCAATCCACTCAAATAACTCTGAATCTTAACTATCTCATCCTTGATGAAAGAAACATATTTCAATAGATCTAAAAACCTTGTCTCATATTCATCTCTGGTCATACTCCCAAGCTTGAGTTCAAAGAATTATTTCATTTTCTTATCATAATATCTTTTAGTCAAGTATTTATTCTCAAAATACCTCTTGAATTCCCTCCAACACTTTTCTCTTTAATGTGATGCACCTGCACAAGTTGATTCCACCACACGGATGCCTTTCCATTGAGTTGATAGATGGAAATTATGCCCTTTTCATGAGAAGAATGATTATGAAATTGAAAATACTTTCTCATGCCCAACAACCATGTCTCTGCATCTTCATCCTTCTTGTGCTCACCATCAAATGTAGGAGGTTTGATTTTGTTCATTTCACCTCGTAGCTCATCCACCCCAGAAACCTTATGCTTCCTGACAAGGGATGGACTTGATCTATTGTGTGATCTCTTATTGGAATTCCTCAGGGAGTGATGGTAATGTCTGCTAACACTTCTTGCTCCTCTTTTCTCATCAAAAGGCATGTGACTTCTAGAATTGCTTGAGCCACTCTCCTTATCCAATTTCTTTTCTATTTTATTCAAGCTCTACATGAACTTCACATTGAAGTCATCCTACTACTCCTTATCTCTCATAAGCCTTTCATTATCATCTTTATGGCTTTGGATATCCTTCTTCAAAATTTTGATGGTCTATACCATATTCATTTTTTCATCTCTTCCTTCTCCATGTCCATTGGAGTTTGTTCCTTCAATGACCAAATGGACATCCATCCCTCTTATATCATATTCCTGGATGTAGTTCCCCTGTTTCTATTCCATTATTATGGACTCTTCAATAATCTTGATCTGATCTATTTTTTGTTAACTCTACAAAATGTGTAGCCGACAAAACTTTGTCAGGCTAACTGTTTCAACAATTCATGAAAAATATGAACAATTTTGGTTCAATATATATCAGAAATGTTCCTTCTTATTTCATAAAACATTGAATGCATTGATAAATTTTCTAGGTGGATAATTATATTCCACTGTTCAATACCTTTCCAACGCCTTCTCTCGTGCTCAATTCCGAGTCTTGAGCAGAAAGTTATGGCTATTTGAAAATTGTCCATTACTTTTTCTGTTCATTTTGTTTTTCAACTTGGCGCAACACGGCATTGTAATTATGCATATTTTCACCTACGCAATTGTATTTTTCATAGGATCTCAATTGGGTTTCTTCATATCCATCTTATGGATATTCTTTCCAACTTTCTCCTTTTTCTGGGTTCCGGGCTGCTAGTTACAGCCTACTGAAGTTCTAGACCAATTCGTGTTTTTGGTCTGGAATGCTACAGGTTTCTTATTTTCCATATTAAACATTTTTAGCATGACCAAAAATTTAATTCAGCTTTGGAACTATCTTCTATGGTTCAATATATTTCCATTGACTACTCCTGTGCCTCAATCTAATCCCGGAGCATAAAGTTATGGCTCTTGGAAGTTAGATGGGTCTTAAAATTTACCCTCCATTGTTTATGTTATAACTTCCTCATAAAAGCTCTGTTTGACGAACGGTTTACACCATTAGAAATATCTCTCCGAGCTATTTGATTTGAGATGTAGAGAAAGAGTGTGCCTTGGAAAAAATTTCTCTCATGGTTTTTGCATTGCTAAAAACGCTCTTAAGGGCCTCAAAAACATGCTGCAAAAAGATGATGTTCAAATGATATAAAACGTCATAGAAATCTCTGGTTTTCTACTGTTGTTCACCCTCCAAACGACTTCAAAAAAACAAATTTCAACCTATACACCCATATATAGCAGGTGCAAAAAAAACACAAGGTAATCCATGCTCCACGCACCAATAACCACTGTGCATCACTTCTCTGTCGCCCCGATAACTGGCACGCACTACTTTTGTGTAACGTGCCAATATCCATAGCGCAAAATTTTGGTTCTTGCACTGTTACCTATTGCACACAATTTTTGTATCGCACAATGATATTCTGCATGCAATTCACTCTACGTGCTACACCATGCAAAATTTTAGTACACCCCACCACGCACCAATACTTTGCACGCACTGTTAGCTAAATTGTTGTGCGACAACATATGCCCACATTGTGCGCGCACCAACCAAACTCCTTTGCGCTTTTCCAATACTGCATACACCCTGTGTTCCATTATTATGTGTGTGCACACCGCGGGTACCTCCTTATGCATATTCACACCGTGTGATGCTAAATTTATCACGTGCACCCACACACCAACATTTTTACCCGCGCAGTGCCAAAACTTAGTGCACACTCCCGCACACAACCATTTTTTGTGTGGTGCCAAAATTCAGCGCACGCAACCGCACACCAACACTATTCCACGCGGTGCCAAAATTTAGCACACACAACCACACACCAACACTTTTCCCCGCAGTGCTAAAATTTAGCATGTGCACCAGTACGCCAACACCTCATGAACTCCGTCGTAGAAATTGGGGCTTTTGCTTAAAGTTTCCCCAATTTTTACCACAGACATTCTGCAACTAATGAAATTTGTTCAATTTCTCCCCAATAACACCAGTTCAACCTCTGCAATAACAAATCATTGTGGGTTCACATTTTTGGAACGAATTTTCCCAAAATCAATTCACAAATTGAGAATTTAATTACAAAAATCGCTCCAACTAACATGGTTTCATTGTAACTTCAAATTCAACTAATTCCAGGTCTGAATTTGATATAATAGATAGTAAATCAATAATATCTCACCACATGGCCGAATTTATCAATTTTCTCATGAATTTAACAATGGAAATTGGGGATTTTTCCCAATTCCGCGTTGTTGCTTCTAAATATTACCATGGATGCTCTGCATCTTGAAATTTGGTCACTTCCAAATCAATCTTCCATGAAATTTCTCTTCAACTCAACTTGTTCGGCCCGTCCAAGCTCATTGTTGACAACTGAGGCTCTGATACCATATTGTAACATCCCCGACCACCCATGTCAGGCCACGCTACGCCAGAGAACACTTTATGTTCTCTATGCAGAACATATTGTAACATACCCAACATCATACTGAGCTATGCCACATACATTTTTCGAACTACTACATGCAATTAAAGTATACACAAACAGAACTCTTGCAGAATATTTACATATAAACGTAAACATGCAATTGCATACTGTAAATGCACAAATTCACACTAAAATAATAGTAAACATATACATGCAACATATACAGGAAATGCCCATAAATATACAGACAGTTATAAACCACACACAGGATAAACCCATAAAAATAAACACGTAAATAAAAATGAAGCATGTAATTTTATCACATAGTTAACACTTATATTTGTAAGAATATCACCAACTGTGTGCAGACCTTCCATGAACCTCTCATCCTTACACCACACTATTCATCACTCTCAACAGTGAGTCACCCCCTAGCTGGGACTAAACTCCACAAGGGTAAAGAGATTCCTAACCATGCTAAAGGATCATAGACAACAAGAGAGACTTTTTCATAGGTGCCAACTCAAACTAACAGCCTACAGTATCATTTTCCCACATGCATGTCCCACCCAGGAAGTGTGCCCCTTCTCTTCTCAACAGTCCTTTGGTTTCCCCACTTCCTTTCCGGGCTTCAACAATAGGCCAGACAAGAAGTCTCAGAGAACTGTATCTACAGTTGATCACCTTCATGAAATCAATTCCCAGAAATTATCCCATCTAGAGAATTTCTCACGGGCCTGACAACCCACCTCTTCAATATCCCACAGGCCTGAAAACCTGCTTCTTCAATCCCTCTCCCAAGATAACTAGATACATGAACATAATGGCTATGGATATAGGTTCAGGTACAGTCATGAAGGTACAGAGGATAGCTCAATGGTGTGTGAATGCTCATGGATGATTGACTTTATGATCAGAAGAATGATGGAAATATGGGAAATGGAACTAAGTCCAAACTATATGTATGTATGTCCCCAACTTGACACTTGTCATGTTGGGAGCTACTTTGGCCCACTTGTCCCCAACTTTAGAACTTAGGATAAAATAATTACCCATACTTTATACTTTAAGAAATATAAATATAATATTCCTTTTTGGCTTAAGCTCCCTAACTTAGCACCTTTTCCTTATCTTTTAGCCCCTCCCTTTCCCTAACTAGTGGAGTTTAGTCCCCCATACTCTTTTATCGTGGTTGGTCTGCACACAACAATGTATTTTATTTTAATGTTGAGACATGTACAAAAGTAGGCGCACTTGCCTTTAACATCTAGGCTCTCCGGCCTAATCAAAACATAAGCATCCTAACTTATAATAATTGGCTCAACAACCTATAAAAAACATCATATACATAAAGGCTCCATGGCCTCAATATTGTGCGCACTTAAGTTGTTGCACATGGTATCCAGGAATGTGCAAACTTCATAATTTTACTGTGCAGTACATGCGCACACTATGACATGAAAGGTGCATACAAAAATGATATCAAACAGCTCACCAACTTGAGTAAATTTTCATTTACATTTACAATTAGGTTTGGACTAAGGATATTCCACCTCCTTCACAACCTCATGTGTTATTTCTTTGTTTCTAAAGGTGACTCGAGAAAAAGGAACTCTCTCGAGTGATATTGGTAACTGGTTTTCTCTTCTGAAAGTGAAACCTATGTGTGTAGAGACCCTTGTACATTCTTTGCTTCATGAGGATATGCTTGAAGATTATTCTTTATAAGAAAATGTGTTGTACATGATAACTAATTTGATCGATTGAGCTCCTTTTCCTCTTGTGATGGACTTGCATTGTTATCTTTTCAGGAATTTCTAGAAGAAATAATAAATCTACCTTGTTGATCTATAACTCTACTCATATAAGAGATTAGAAAAACATTCTACAAATTTTTGAAAAGAAATCATCACACTCAATGGATTAAAATGAAAATCCACACAAATAAACAAAAATTACTTCTTTTTACATTTCCATGGAAATTACACCAAAAAAGATGGAATTTGTACTCGAAATCGCAACAACTATGTACTCAAAGTTGCGACAATAGAGAGTGTGCTTGGAGTTGAAGCAATTTTCCAAAGTCACAACAACAGAGAGCGGACATAGAGTTGTAGTAGTTGGCGTGTGCTCAAAATCATAGAAACAAAGAGTGCGCTTGGAGCTACAGTTGTTGGATTGTTCCCAGAATCGTAGTAATAAAGAGGGATTGCAACCATTGCAAGGAGTTGCAACTAGTGTATTACTTCTATGTAGTAGTATTAGCACATGAAAGTATCAAGTTCCTTTAAGAAATATGTAAGAATAATGTATAAATGGAATATGGGGAAAGAGTCATACCTTAATGAAAAGGGAGGAAAATTTGGGTAAGGAAAGTATAAAAAAGAACATGATCAATGGAAAATGTTAAGAAAAAAAGTATTAGATGGGTGCTAAAAGTATGTCAATTTAGGCACCCATAAGAGGCAACTCAAATTTGTAATACATACTTCCAATATTTTGTAAAACCTTGTATGGGCCATAATATATGGGTGCTAATTCATTGTCCTTCTTTTTCTGCTTGAGGGACATTTGTTTATATGGTTGTAGCCTTAGAAATATATAATACCCCACCTCAAATTCCATTTCACTATGATGTTGATCTTCTTCTTGTTTCATCCTATTTTGTGCCAAAACCAAGTTTTTCTTCAATATTATGAGAACCTCTTGTTGGTGCCATATGTGGTCCTCCACTTATTGAACCTTTGTATTCCCTTTCAAGGGTGATGTGATGGATGGAGGAATATATCCATAAAGTGTCAAAAATGGGGATATTTTGATGAAGTATGGAAGGATGTGTTGTACCACCATTCCACTAAGGGAAACTACTTCATTGATACAAAATATATTTGTAGAACGAAATGAATACAGATTATTATCAAAAGATGCTTAAAATAGAATAACATATATACAGTAAAATTGGTTTGTATTCAATAAGGAAATAAGCTCAAACTGTAAAATGCAGCAGAAACAAGCTTGCTAGAATGGTGGCAGCTTATCTCTAAGAAGAGATGTGATTTTTCTCATTCACAAGAAGATCATTACAATGAGGCTCTGAAGGCCTTTTTACAATAAAAATGAATGTCAAAAACCCTAGACATCCAAAAAACCTAACCCTAAGAGATGAAGCGCCAAAAGTCATGTGGGCCCCATTTGGGTAAGTTAGTACATCAACTTCTCGGGGTCGTAAATTTTGCTACAATCTCCGTTTTAGGTGCACAATAGCCCATTGGAAAGGTTAGGGCCTCAAAACGCCCCCGCAAGTTAGAGACCCTAAAACTAGGGAAAAAACTGCCAAACTGGATGTGGAATTACACTCATCCAATTTTCACTAGAAATTTTTGGACCAAACCATTTTCTTGTTTAGGTACTGAATCGACTCATAGCTCATCTTACCATCGTCAATCCAATGGGGAGATTGATATTTTGAATAAATGTACAGAAGGATATATTTTTTTCTTTCCCATCCATTATTGAGGTTCCTTGTCGAAATATGCAAATCCATCATGGTGTCTTACTATCGACCCTCTCTTATTTGATCTATCCACTTGATATTGTAGCTAATCGGAAAATTGTTTGGGCTCGACTGAAGCATCCCTCAGAATCAGCCAATATCCTAACTCAACCAATCCACAATAGAAATTATTTCTTCTTTCTCAACTCAACCATCCATCCCTTGTTTGGCCCTTCAACTTGGGACTCTACTTGACTGGTGAAACCATCAATCAGTGAGTCCAGTGAAATCAATTGTTTGACATCCCACCAACTCGTGCATGTCTTCGACATAGTTTTCAAAGGTGCTTGTCTAATGGAGGAGAAAATTTGACCTGAAGTCTACATTCCTCTCTCTTTGCAAACCAAAGAGCCAACCTCAACTTGCATCGATCCCATCTTCATGGATGCCATAAAATCATGAGTGGATGCCCTAGTTCGGGCCATCATCATGCTACCACATATTGTCTATATTGTACCAAATCATTTTTTTTGTACTTGGCCTTGACTCAAACATGTCAGGATGCATTTGTGCTCTTATATACTAGTGAACCCTTGAAGTAGGTGGTCGAAAGATCACTCGACTCATCATCAAACTTGTCGTCCTATAAATAATTATTTGGTAGGTTTCTTGACCTAATCCATGGACATGATCACATGATTGGTTGACATTTTGGCATTCTCAAATCCATCATCAAATATCCAGGACGATTTTTTGGTAAAAAAAATAAATTCCATTCTCTAACCTTAATAAAAGGATGAGTGTAATTGCACATCCATTATTGAGGTTCCTTGTCGAAATATGCAAATACATCATTCTCGCTCACTATTGACCCTCTGTTATTTGATCTGTCCACCTGATATTGTAACTAATCATAATTTTTTTTGGGCTTGACTGTAGAATCCCTCATCATCAACCAATATCCTAAATCAACCAATCCATGACCAAAATTATTTCTTCTTTCTCGACTCGACCATCCATCCCTTGTTTGGCTCGTCGACTTGGCAATCTACTTGACTGGTGAAACCATCAATCAATGAGTCAAGTCAACTCAATTTTTTGACATATGACCAACTCATGCATGTATTCAACACAATTTTCAAAGGTGATTGTCTAATGGAGGAGAAAATTTGACCTGAAGTTGACTTTCCTCTCGTTTAACAAACTAGAGAGTCGACCTCAACATGCATCGATCCCATATTCATGGATGCCCTAGACTCATGAGTGGATTGCATAGTTCGGACCATCATCATGCTACCACATATTATCTATACTGTAATAGATAATTTTTTCTTGACTTGGCCTCGACTCAAAAATGTCAGTATGCATTTGTGCTCTTGTGTATTAGTGAACCTTTGAAGTAGGTGGTCGAAAGTTCACTCTACTCACCATCAAACTCGTCATCCTCCGACTAATTATTTGGAAAATTTCTTGACCTAATCCATGGACATGATCACATGATTGGATTACCTTTTGGAATTCTCAAATCCATCATAAAATATCCAGGCCGATTTGTTGGTAACAAACATAAATTCCATGGACTGAAGCCCTCATCCCAGAGAACCAACTCGGTGTACATCGTTGGTCTTCTTGTTGTGGTCGACTTTTGGTCCAACATTTTTTTTAATAGATTTAGTACCTGGATATTTCCATCCATCGACACTGGGTATGTTGGATGAATATAGATATATAATTCTTTAGAAACTATAGGATACTTGTGAGAAGAAGGACATTTCCTTGGAAGAATATCACAACAAACTTCATGCAAAAGTCACTCCCTTGCAAAATGTCATTGCACAATTGAAAAATGAGAATAAAAAATTGATCAGTGAACTAGAGACAACCCATACCCAGCTCGAAGATGAGGCTAACCTCTTTCAAACTATCCTTCTACAATGGTTTGATGAAATATCTAGGAAACAAATTGACCTAGAGAAAACAATGGAAACCATTTTTCAATATCTGGTGGATGATTTTGGAAATAAAATTGATCTTGTCGATGATATCATGAAGGAGGTGAAAATCAATTATCATGAAAATGATTCCTTGAAGAAAGAAAATGTTGAACTAAATAATCACTTAAAAACTATAGAAAACGTGTTGTAGACTACTTCGAGTGAGCACTCCAGGAGGGTTACTTCTATGGGGAACCCTATGAAAATATTTTTCCAAACTCTTGCAGACAAATTATAGGAAATGTATGACCTTATTGAAGACTTGGAGGAAGAAGTGAAATATCTTCCTCATACAAAATCGAGCAAAGAAGTCAACCAACTGATGCAAACAAATTCCTAGCTGACTCTTGAGGTTTCGCACTTGAAGGCCACCATTGACGACCTTTGTGAAGATGATGCTCCTTTTCAAGAAGATAACAATTGATTGTTTGATGAATATTAGGCATTGAATAAAGATTATGATTCTATATTTTTGCAACAGACTGAGAAGGATGAGACTTCTCATATCTTGCAGGACTGCAAAAAAACCTTGAAGAACAATTTTTCCAACTAGAGACTACCAATTTTTTTTTGAGAAGACTCTTGAGAAGAAGATTGTTGTTTTTTATATTCTGGGCTCACCCATTTATTTTCTACCCTTTGATGCTCTTTGTAAGAAATATCTTGTTAATTTATTCTTTAAAACTAATGATTGTGTTGTTTCTCCTTGTTTTGAAAAACACACTACAAGTATAGGGTCCCAATTACTCAGTGTTTATGCTAGTGGTAGCATCAGACAAGTATTTTTACACGGGTCTATGTGTCTAGATGTGTGGAAATCGTCCAAAACCTTCTACTCTTGAATTTAATTTGATTAAAGGAATTATTAAAGAAAAATTATTTTATTAATTAATTATGTAATTAGTTGATTGATTTATTTAAGGAAAATGCTAAAAGTAATTAGAATGTTTCTAAATATCATGAGTGTGTGAGAAGTAATATCAACATGCAATCACTTTGGAGAAATAAATCATGATTATAAAAGAAAGGCTAGGGTTAAGGAGAAAGACACTTGAAAATGTATAGGTGTTGAGGGAGTCAACACATAGTATTGGGTCATGAAGGATTTTGATTCATGATCTTCGATAGGTGGAGAAGGACATCCATCTAGAGATTAGGTCAAAGAGAAGAGAGAACAAAAGTAGCACAAGTGGGTTTTAGTCAGAGGAAGCCATAGGAGAGTATCATGTCATACAAAAGTTTCCGTATAGGTTTTTTGTACATGTACACAGGTCGCATTGGAGAAAGATGTGTACATACGCGGGTTTGTTGAAGGAAAGTCACGTACACCTCAAAAGTGTGAATTTCTAGTTCATAGAGTAGGTCAAACATTTCTAGGTATGTATGTGGTTGTATTTCTCTCTGTGGGCCATTAATCCTATTACATGATCTAGGATTTTAGCATAGTAATATCATTCTCAGCATTGGTTTTCCCTTTGGGGTGTTTCCATGGGTATCTACCAAAAAATATTGGTTTTTATGTGTGCTTGATTTGGTTTCCTTTTTTATTATTCCAATGCATGTTTAGTTGATTACTCAGTTGTGATTTAATTCAATAAGTGATTTATTTGGAATTAATGATTTGGTTTTGAGTAGGAGAAATATCAACATGGTTTCAGAGCATATCAAGAGTTGAATATAGGAAAATCAACATGGTATTAGAGCAGGTTCTCTGAGAGGAAACCAAGTACATGATCTCAGATCCATAGAATATCCATAACCAACATGGAGAAATAGAAGGAATAATTTCTTGGAAATATCCATACAAGGGTAAAACTTATTTTTTGTAGGTGTACAGAGGTGGATGTGGGTCACAAAAAGAATAGTCATGTACATAAACAAAAAGGATTTTAGCATAGGTGTAACACACCGGGTTTCAGACCCTCATTTTAAATAATGTATTGTTATAATGATGAGAGGCCTGAGTGCCCAAACAATTATTAAAGGGTCAGTATGCCCAAGACATGTAAAGCTTTTGATCATTATTATTAATAACGACATCATTGGTTGCTAGACGGATAAGGACTAGAGTTATAGGGGGATACAATTCCACAAGAGAGGGGCCTTGAGGGGCTAAATGTTATTTCCTATTTTAATTACCCTTTTGTCTAATGGAGGGGATTGATTATGTGAGCTTCTTGGGGAAGGCCAGGAGGTTCTTGATTCCCCATGAAAAATAATTAAACCCATCCCTAGTCTGATTGGGGGGTTGGTCATTATCGTGTTCACTCCTCCACTTCCGCATTTGTACCATTATTTCCCTCACACACTTTCATGCACCCACTTACCCATTCATTGATCCATCCTCACCTGTGTCTTGGCTTGAGAAAGGGAAATGAACTGCTAAAGATTATCCACGAGATAGTTGGTTGTAGTGGTCATTGGTGCAATATGGCCATGACTTGAGGGCCTGCATGTCTGAGATGTGTTGGCTTGTGCCCTATTTTTATCACAGTTGCGAGTCCTGAGAGTTACAACATTGAGATTCTAAAATAGCTGTGCTGGAGCCCTGGAAGGAGAAGGACTGCCTGAGGGACTGTGTGGCAGATAAGGGTGGAGGTCCATTCTCTTGGGTGGTACAGGCTGGGTAGAAGAGAGTTGGGTACTTGGATTGTTGTGGGTGCTAGGAAACCTATGAGAGCTTGAGAGCTTACTGGTTTTGGAACCCAAGTAACACTCTAGAACTGTCCTTATGGATGCATAGCCCTGGCTCGGGGGTGACACTGATGTTGAGATTTGGAGCAGTAGTGTCTACGATTGGGTGGAACTTCCTTGGTCTACAGCTAGTTGGTGTCATATTTCATAAAGATAACTGCTCTCTGTTATGATATTAGTCACATGTATATGAATGTATTTCTGTTATGTATTTTAATTATCGTTTAAACTAAATTTTAGATTATGCATGCATGCTCAATATTGTTGTGCATGTCGTTAATAATTTTATATTATGTGTCATTATTAATGAAAGAAGGTATCGGTAAGAGTACGAAGTCCAAGGGTGGGATTGAAAGTAGCACACCCCAGCCTATGGGTGGTTGGGGATGGTACATATTAGTATTAGAGATTCTGGTTGAAACACCAGGTTGGTATGGGCCAAGTCTATTGGTCAAATCCCCATGGTTGAGATCAAACTCTGACTGTGAAGTTGAAAATCTCAGGAGGAATGGCGTTGCAAAATCTATGTAGGAGTTAGATCATCAGAGACCCGTTGTAAGGTGGTCGAAGGATTGTGACCCTCCCCTTCGAATTCAAGAGTGATCACTACTATAGGATCAGGAGAGATCTAGGATAGTTGGATTAGAGGACAGGTGAACACGGTCGTCCGATGGAAAGGAATCAAGGGTTAAGGTCACAACTATCAGATACCGTTGGAGAGGGAGATCAACGGATAGTAGGAATTACGGGAAACCAAGTTGCATGAGAGATAATTCCTCATGGCAGTCCTACAATCCAAACCACGGTTTCACCAAGGGGTTATGTGTCAGCATCAAGAGAATTGCGGGGAAAAAAGTGGGTTAATCCAAACTGTCGATGCGTGCCCCCACCAATTTAAAGGCATGTAGTGATGTGACATGTTAATACTCAAGAGATGAACCTCCGAAGAGAAGAAGTGGTCGGGAATCGTCGATTTGTAGGAGGAAACGCATCAACTGATCATGTGCTCCAGGTGAAAGAACTCAGGGAAAAAGGCGAGCGAGGAGTTGAGTATTTAAATTTCCAGACCATGGAGATATGAAGTGAATCGCAGTCATCTGATCTAGGAGGACACACAATAGAAATCCACGCACTTAGGGGGAAAGAGAAGGTTGAGAGTTGAGTTCTCTGAAGTCCGAAGACCAGAAGAAATCGTAGTCATCAATCTACAGGGGAAATGTGTCAGTAGATCGCGAGCATTAGATAAAATCATTTTTCAGAAATAGTTAAGGGTTGTGATTCCTGAAATCCAAAGTTGTTACAGTCCGTCTGATAAGGGAGACACATGGAAGCAGATTTTCCATTTTGGGAATTTGGAGTTTGAGAGAGTTGGGAGTGTGATAGTGTGGAAACTCCTGAAGCTCGAAGTCCCAAAGACTAAAGAGTCGAAGTGGTGGGGCATGATGACATCACCTGGAGGTGATGTGGACCCCAGAAATTTACGAAGTGACATGGCTTGCGGACATCACGGGGGATGACTTGGACACACGGGATGTTCACCACCTGTTAGTAAGGTTTGAGCATGTAGATGATTGAAATGTTAGTTAGAATGTGACATGTGTCAACCGCCTGATTGGGCCACATGTCTGCTTATATTATTTCGCTACGTGGCGATGGATCGTGGACTCTGGAGAAATTACTCCGAGATTTTTCAGTTGAGAGTTGAAACTCCCGAAGCTCGGAGACCCGAATTAAATGTCAACCATCATATTGTCCGAAGTAGACTTGAACCATCAGATCAGGAGAACAGGTGGAATGAAGCTGTGGATTCTAGGTAAGGACTCAAAGTAAATGTTGATCATTGGATCTTCCAAAGTAATTCCCCATCGTCCTATTCCCGAGGATGCGTGGAAGAATCTTGTGTATTTTGAGGGAAGTAAAGTTTGATATTTGAGAATTCCGAAGTCCGAAATTCTGTAAAAACCACAACCGTCGATTTGGGAGAGGTAAATCTCAACTATTGGTTCCCAAGAGATAGATCTTAGTCGTCTGTTTATAAGCACTGTTAAGATCGCGAGATGAATGGTCACCTCGCATTGCGGGGACACAAGGTGCTCAGGCTTTATGAAGTCGAGGGTGGGCCACAATCAAGACCACTGTTTGGGAAAAGGACACGTGGTGGATCGAGGTGAATTCCGGGGCGAAAATTAGTTTGGTTCCAAACCACCTTTGAGCATGGTCAAAATCGTGCATCTGCATGAGGTCACCGCCTAAGGTCACATCTAAGGAGGGGCCAAGAGAAAAGGAGCTAGCGCCAACTCTGATATTTTCACAAGGGAGAAGGAGAATGTCTCAGGGGCCATCAGACCTGCACCAGAAAGCTTGAAGGGCCTGTGTTTATATACATAATGAAACCATCAAGGTTTGAGAGAGGAAATTCAACTCAAGATTGAAGATCCTTGATCGAGAGGTCGTGCAACCCTTAGGAGAGAATGGGGGTATCCATTAAGAATAAAAAGGAACTATGGCATTGTTGACAATTTTGTTTATCATATGCGTAATTCTATCAAAATGGTCACTTGCACATTTTGCATAATTAAGGGGGCTTAAACACATCAGCTCAGGATGTGTATTGAGGAAATGGAAGAAGGCGGGGAGCCTCCAGTCATGATAAGGAGGCCAAAGGCTAGAATACCATATTTGCTAATGCAGAGATAGAGTCCAATGGACGCAAGGGAAAAGGATATGTCTCTTGTCAGACACCAAAGAAGCAATCAAGAGGTAGATAGTTTACAAGGAGAACTGAGGAAGATCAAGCCACCTTCCTTTGATTGTGAAATAGAAAGGGAAGATGATGTTGAAGCATGGTTTCTTGGGCTCAGGAGATATTTTCAGTTGCATAACTATTCATCAAACCTGGAAGCCAGGATTGCCACCTACCATTTACATGGGAAAGTTGCAATGTGGTGGGACCAACTGAAGCAAGTGGAACATGTTGGTTAAAGTAGGATCACTTGGAGGCAGTAAAATAAGTAATTATGGAAGGAGTACCTCTAAAAGAATTTCTATGAAAAGAAAATGCAAGAGTTCTTTGAACTTAGGTCGGGAAGCATGACTATGGTAGAGGACAAGAATAAGTTCTTGGGATTGTTAAAATATGTCAGTTTCATTGGTGATGAGAAAGTGAAAATACAAAGATTTCTAAGTGGACTTCCATCCTTTTATAAGGAAAATGTCAAGTATGATGAGACCAATACCTTGACTGAGGCCATCAAGAAGGTTAAATACCTATATGAGCAAGGTCGGGAAAGAGAATCCCTGCAAAAATATTGGAAGGAAAAGAAGAATGAAAAGTATGATCAAAGGAGGAAAGGATTCAAACCACCCTTCAATAGGAATGAGCCAAATAGAAACAATCAAAATCAGTATGCTAAGGGGGATTCCAAGAGGGAAGATTCCTTGGGAAAAAGGGGAAGACCACCAACCCAATGCTGGGGATGCAAGGAAGATCACCTGTACAAGGATTTCCCACACAGAAAGGACAGACTGAAGATTGTGCACAACATCCAAGAGGATACAATAGGCGAAGATCAAGGATGATTTTAGGGGATAAAATTTTCTCATGGGATAATTTTCCATGGTTTTTGAAAAGTCAAGATTCGCTATTTTAAAAATGATTCACCCATATTATATAGGATAAAATTATTTTACTTTAAAAATCGCCAAAATTTTATAAAAACTATATAAAATCCTTATAAATTTGAATATTTTTACAAAAATATCGCCAATCATTTATAATTGGCATATGAAGGATTATTAAGATTCGTGAAGGTTTCTACATTTTAAAATAAATTTGCATCCTTAAAATCATCCATGGAGAAGATATGGGAAGGATCTATGCAGCTTTAAATGATTGACAAGCAGAGTACCAGTCCAATATGATCGAGCTGGAAGCTAAGATAAAAAATTAGCATGCTTCTATTCTGATTGATTCAGGAGAAAGTCATTGTTACATTGATCCTAAGATAGTGGATAGATTACATTTGGAGAAAAGTAAACTTGGAAAAGAAAGTTTGGTTCAGTTAGCCACTGGAACCAAAAGAAAAATCCATGATATGGTCATAAGTTGTTCCATAAGTCTTAATGGCATGAATATTAGTGTTGATCTGAATATAATACCATTGGGCTCTTATGATATTCCGATTGGAATGGATTGGTTGGACAAGAATCATGCTGTCCTAGATTGTCATAACAAGACATTTACATGTCTTTATGGAAATGGAAAATAGAGCACTGTGAAAGGATTTCCAAGACCCATGATCTCTATAAGGGATATTTAAGCCTTACAACTAAAAATATGTTTTAGGAAAGGATGTCAATTGTATGCATCTCATGTGGAAGAGATAGAAAATACAAAGGGGCCAAGCCTTGAAGATTTCTCGGTACTACAGGAATTTGAAGATGTAACCTTCAGGATTTGTATTGACTTTCGACAATTGAACAAGTATACTATAAAGAACAAGTATCATCTACCCATAATTGATGACCTCTTTGATCAATTAAGAGGAGAAAAGATATTTTCAAAGATTGACTTGAGGGAAGGATACCATTAGGTAAGAATCAAGGAAGAAGAAATTCATAAGACAACCTTTTGGACCAGGTATGGACATTATGAATTTGTAGTGGTGTCGTTTGGACTGACCAATGCACCATCTGTCTTCATGTGCTTAATGAATGGCATATTCAGAAATTATTTAGATAATTTTGTCATAGTATTCCTAGATTAGATACTTATCTATTCTAAGTCTAAAGAGGAGTATGAACATCACTTAAGACTAGTATTGCAAGTACTAAGAGAACATCATTTGTACTCCAAGTTGAGTAAGTGTTCTTTTTATCAAAATAAGATCCATTACTTGGGACACGTTATTTCAGAGAAAGGCATAGCAGTAGATCCAAAGAAGACATTAGATCTTTTATGGGATTAGTTGGGTACTATAGAAGGTTCATTGTATGGTTCTCTAAGATTGCTCATTCCATCACTTCTTTGCAAAACAAGGGAACTAAATTTGAATGGAAACTCAAGTGTGAAAAGAATTTTAATCTGTTGAAGGAATTACTTACTAGTGCACCTGTGTTAAAGATTGTTGACCCAAATGAAAGTTTTGTGGTATGTACAGATGCATGTAAGGAAGGACTTGACAGAGTCCTCATGCAAAATGGACATGTCGTTGGATATTGGTCCATAAATCTTAAGGAACATGAGAGGAACTATGCCACCCATGACTTGGAACTTGTTACCATTGTTCACGCCTTGAGGATGTGGAGGCATTATCTCATGGGGAAGAAGTTTTAATTAAGGGCATACCACATTGGCCTGAAGTATCTTTTTGAACAGTCAATCTTGAATCCTAGGAAAATGAGATGGATGGAATGTTTAAGTGAATATGACTTCGATATCAATCATATCAAGGGAAATCAGAATAAAATTTATGATGCACTTATTATAAGAGTGCATCTCATGCATGCTACTGCTATCAGTATGCATCAGTCAAACTTGAAGAGGATAATTTTAGATGGTCTTGTTACAGATCAACATTACCTACAGGTAAGGGAAAAATTACAGCAAGGAGATGTACAACAGAAAATAAAGGAGTTTGAGATAAAGGAAGACAAATTACTCGTGCATAAAAATAGAATCTATGTTCCTAGTTCCAGGGAACTGAGGAATTTGGTACTGAAAGAAATGCATGATGTTCCTTATGTTGGACATACGGGTTACCAGAAAAACATTACAGCAATAAGAAGCCATTTCTTTTGGCCAGGAATGAAGAAGGATGTTTTTTATTACATCGCTCGATGTATGGAATGTTAGAAGGTGAAGGTTGAGCATAGGTGCCTATTAGGTTTGCTGCAGCCATTGCCAATCCGAGAGAAGAAATGGGAAGTGATCACCATGGATTTCATCACTTTATTAACCAAAATGAATAAGAAACATGATTAAATGATGGTGGTGGTTGAAAATTTAACAAAGGCTACTCAGTTTTTGCCTGTGAAGACAACACATACAACGACTATTATTGCAGAAATTTTCATGAAGGAAATTGCTAGGTTGCATGGGATACCTAGGACAATCGTCTCAGACAAAGTTATGAATTTTACCTCCAATTTATGGAGGGGATTGTTTAAAGGACTTGGCCCAAATATAAACTTTATCACAACATACAATCCCCAAGTAGATGGGAAAATAGAGAGGGTCAATCGAATAATTTAAGACATGATGAGAATGTATGTGATGGTTAAGCCATCTAAGTGGGAATATTACTTACACTTGGTGTAGTTTTCATATAATAATGTGTATCAATCTTCATTGAGAATGAGCCCATTTGAAGCCTTGTACGATAGGAAATGCGATACTCTAGTAATTTGGGGAAACCCAACAGATAGAGTGGTACTTGGGCCAGAGTTGCTCAAGGATATGGAAGACCAGGTGGTTAAGATCAAGCAGAATTTAAAGGTAGCTTAGGATAGAAAAAAAGTTTATGCAGACAAGAACATGACAACTAGAGAATTTAAAGTAGGGGAGCATGTACTTTTGAAAGTGAATCCCAAGAAAATATCTTTGAAATTGTGTAGTTTTACAAAGCTAATAGCCATATTCTAGGGTCTATTTGAAATATTGGACAGAATAGGGCCAGTTGCATACATGTTTGTATTGCCTTCTTCCATGAATGTGCATAATGTATTTCATGTATCTTTACTAAAGAAATATGTACATGATCCTAACCATGTTATTGATTAGCATCTGATTCAGGTAGAGATGGAGGGAGACTTTCAGGTTCAGCTAGCGCAGATATTGGACATAAAGGTCAAAAAGCTTCATAATCGAGTTATAGAGATGGTAAAAGTTCAATGGACCTACTATGGTCATGAGATGCTACCTTGGAGAATGAAGATGTCATGTGGGAAGAGTTCCTGCATCTTTTTGAATAAATTTGAGATTTTGATCTCTATTTGTTTTATGCATTGAGGACAGTTCCAATATAAGGGGGAGGGGATGTAACATCCCAGGTTTCAGACCCCCATTTTAAATAATGTATTGTTAAAATGTTGAGAGGGCTGAGTTCCCAAACAATTATTAAAGGGCCAATATGCCCAAGACATGTAATATTTTTTATCATTATTATTAATAACTGCATTGTTGGTTGCTAGACGAATAAGGACTAGAGTTATAGGCGGCTATGATTTCATAAGAGATGGGGCTTGAGGGGATAAATGTTATTTCCTATTTTATTTACCCTTTTGTATAAGGGAGGGGATCAATTATGTGAGACTCTTGGGGAAGGCAAACATGTTCTTGACTCCCCACAACAAATAATTAAACCCATCCCTGGTATGATTGGGGGGCTGGTCCTTGGATCGTTCTGCAAGATACCAGATATATAAAATATGTTGAACAGAAATAAAATGCTAGAAATGGAAGAATAACAATAAAATATCCAGCATAATCTTCACAATACATAGAAATGATATAACAATAGCAATAGAAATAACACTTTGATTCGGAAAGCAATGTTCACAGGCCTCTTCGAGGGGGCAACCTCCAATCGAGTAGCGCTTTGTTACAATGATCTCCAAGATAAGGTTTTCATACCCTCGACCCTTATTTATACTAAATATGTCTATTAAGAGAAGCATCTAGAGGAAGATCCTTCTAGTAGCAAAAGATTCTCTTAGGTCTTCTTACATCCGCCTTATTCTATTTTATTGAAAGGCCTTATTAATATTGACCTTTATTACATCCGAATACATTGATCTACCTATGTGTGGGTTAGGACCTTAACATGTCTGCCCCATTAAAAACAACCTTGTCCTCAAGGCTTGAGATGTGGAAACTACTGTAGAATGGTAGTTGGTTCCTAAGTGGCATCTGCTGGAGTCGTATCTTTCCACTCTACTAGCACTTCCTTGATGGTTATCTGACACAGGCGACGCTCACGCTGGTCCAAAACTACTCCTGGTTGTAGCCAAATGGATTCTTCTTCAGCTAACTCTGGAAGGTTGGTTTGAATTTGGCACCTAGTTCCAATCACCTTCTTCAAGCATGAAACATGAAAAACAGGATGTAGCTTCGACTGACTGGGCAGAGCTAACTGATAAGCGACTTGTCCCACATGCTTGAGAACTGTGTAAGGGCCATAAAATTTGGGTGCTAGCTTCTGACACTGCTTGGCCTTGAGGGAAGTTTGCTTATATGGTTGCAGTCACAGAAACA
>JZKD02S2004241.1:186717-213891 GCA_000966675.3 Picea glauca | reverse complement strand
CATACCCTCGACCCTTATTTATACTAAATATGTCTATTAAGAGAAGCATCTAGAGGAAGATCCTTCTAGAAGTGGAAGCTTCTATTAGGTCTTCTTACATCTGCCTTATTCTATTATATTGAAAGGCCTTATTAATATTGACCTTTATTACATCTGGATACATTGATCTACCTATGTGCGGGTTAGGACCTTAACACGTTTGCTCCTCCACTTCTACATTCATACCATTCTTTACCTCACTCACTTTCATGCACCCACTTACCCATTCATTCATCCATCCTCACCTGCGTCTTGGCTTCAGAAAGGAAAAGGAACAACTGAATATTAGCCACGAGATAGTTGGTTGTAGTGGTCGTTGGTGTAATATGGCCATAAATTGAGGGCCTACATGTTTGATATGCGTTGGTCTATTCCCTATTTTTCTCACAACTGCGAGTCCTGAGAGTTCCAACATTTTGATTTTGGACCAGCTGTGCTCGAGCCCTAAATGAGAAGGACTTCCTATGGGACTGTGTGGTAGAGAAGGGTGGAGGTCCATTCTCTTGGGTGGTATAGGCTGGGTAGAAGAGAGTTGGGTACTTGGATTGTTGTGGGTGTTGGGAAACATGTGAGAGATTGAGAGCTGACTAGTTTGGGAACCCAAGTAACACTCTGGAACCATCCTTGTGGATTCATAGCCCTAGCTCAGGGGTGACACTACTATTGATATTTGGAGCAGTAGTGTCTACGGTTGGTTGGAACATCCTTGGTCTGTAGCCAATTGGTGTCATCTTTCATAAAGATAAGTGCTCTCTGTTATGATATTAGTTAGATGTATATGAACGTATTTTTGCTGTGTATTTTAATTATCATTTAAACTAAATATTATATTATGCATGCATGCTTTATATTGTTTTTAATGTCACTAATCCTTTTATCTTATGTGTCCTTATTAATGATAGAAGGTACTGATAAGAGTACTAATTCCAAGTTTGGGCTTGAAGGTGGCAAACTCCGGCCTATGGGTGGCTAGGGATGTTACAGAATGGTATCAGAGCTTCTGGTTGAAATATCGGGCCAGTATTGGTCGGGTCTATTGGTCAGAGTCTTGTGGTCGAGATCGAACTCTGACTGTGAAGTTGAAAATCTTAGGAGGAATGACATTGTGGAATCTACATAGGAGTTAGATCATCAGAGACCCGTTGTAAGAGGGTCGAAGGATCATCACTATCCCCTTCAAATTCTGGAGCAATCGCCATTGTAGGATTAGGACAGATCCAAGATTGTTGGATCGGAGGACAAGTGAACAAGGGTCATCCGATGAAAAGGAAGCAAGGGTTAAGGTCACAACCGTCTGATCCCATTGGAGAGTGAGATCAATGGACATCAGGCATTGTGGGGAACCAAGTTGCACGAGATATAATTCCTCAAGGCAGTCCCGCAATCCAAACCATGGTTTCGTCGAGGGGTTACATGTCAGCATCAGGAGAATTATGGGGAAAAAATAAGGTTACTCCAAACCGTCGATGCGTGCCCCTTAATATTGAAAGGCATTCAATGATGTGACATGTTAATACTCAAGAAATGAACCTCCAAAGAGAAGAAGTGGTCGGGAACCGTCGATCTATAGGAGGACAAGCGTCAACTGATTGTATGCTCCGAGTGAAAGAACTCCAGGAAAAAGGTGAGTGAGGATTTGAGAATTGAGATTTTTGGACCCCGAAGATTTGAAGTGAATCACAGTCGTCTGATCCAGGAGGACACACAGCAGAAATCCGTTCACTTAGGGGGAAAGAGAAGGTTGAGAGTTGAGTTCTCTGAAGTTCGAAGACCCAAAGAAATCGTAGCCATCGATCTGCAGGGGACATGTGTCAATAGATCACAAGCCTCGAATAAAATAATTTTTTGGAAAGAGTTAAGGGTTGTGATTCCTAAATTCTTGAAGTCCAGAGTTGTTACAGACTGTCCGATAAGGGAGACACATGGAAGCATATTGGCCAGTGCAGGAATTCAGAGTTCGAAAGAGTTGGGAGTGTGCTAGTGTGGAAACTCCCGAAGCCCGAAGTCTTGAAGCCCGAAAATCCAAAGTGGTTGGGCACAATGATGTCACCTAGAGGTGATGTGGACCCCAGAAATTTCTGAAGTGACGTGGCTTGCAGACATCACTGGGGATGATGTGGACACATGGGATGTGCGCCACATGTCAGTAAGGTTTTGAGCATGAAGATGATTGAAATGTTAGTTAGGACATGACACATGTCACCCTCCTAATTGGTCCATGTGTCCTCTTACAGTATTTTCCTACATGGTGATGGATCATGGACTCTAGAGAAATTACTCCGAGAGTTTTCAGTTCAGAGTTAAAACTACCGAATCTCAGAGAACTGGAGACCCAAAGTAAACATTGACCATTGGATTGTCTGAAGTAGACTTGAACCATCATATTAGGAGAACAGGTGGCGTGAAGCTGTGGATTCCAGGTAAGGACCTAAAGTAAACATCGATCATCCGATATTCTGAATTAATTCCCCACCATCCTATTAAAGAGGACGTGTTGCATAATCTCATGTATTTCAAGGGATGTAAAGTTTGATATTTAAGAATTTTGAAGTCCGAAATTCTGAAACAACCACAATCGTTGATCTGGGAGAGGTAAATCTTAACTGTTGGTTCCCAAGAGACAGATATCGATCATTTTCTTAGAAGCACCGTCAAGATCGTGAGATCAATGGTCACCTCGCATTGCGGGGAAAGGAGTTGCTCTGACTTTACGAAGTTGAGGGTGGGCCACAATCGAGACTATGGTTTTGGCAAAAGGAAATGTGGTGGCTCGAGGTGAATTGCGAGGAAAAAATTAGTTTGGTTCCAAACCACCTTTGGGTGTGGCCGCAATCGTGCATCTGTGTGAGGTCACCGCTTAAGGTCACATCTAAGGAGGGGCCAAGAGAAAAGGATCTAGCGCTAACTCTCATATTTTTGCGAGGGAAAAGGTCGCAGGGGCCATCAGACCTATGCCAGAAAGCTGGAAGGGACTATGTTTAGATACAGAACAAAACCATCAAGGTTTTAGAGAGACAATTTAGCTTGGTATTGAATATCCTTGACTGAGAGGTCACACAACCCTTAGGAGAGAAGGGGGGGTCTGCATTAAGAAGGAAAATGAACTATAGCATTGTTGATAAGTTTGTTTATCATATGAGTAATTCTAACAAAATGGTCGCTTGCACATTTTGAAGAATTAAGGGGGATTAAGCACATCAACTTAGGATGCATATTGAGGAAATGAAAGAAGGCGAGGGAGCCTCTAGTCATGATAAGGAGGTCGAAGGCCAATATACCAAAGTTGGTAATGCAGAGACAGAGTCCAATGGATGCAAGGGAAAAGGAGAGCAAGAAACATTAATATAAATTGTAAGAAGCATCAAGCTGGAAGTGCAGAGCTACAAATAAGACAACGACAGACTAGTGAGAGAGAAAAGTTAGATAAATGCTCGAGTGTTGCAGAGCTTAAATCAGTTGTAGAGACAAACGAAGAAGGGATCAAACTCAATACAACAGAAATAAGGAAGGTCCCATGAAAGAAGGGATGATCATGGAAGAGTTGGTTATTCCAGAAGTGCTAGAAGCGCTCATGGACACCACTCACCTCCTTACTCAGAAAGAAAGTTTTATGCATTGAAAGATCCCGTAAGAAGTCTAGAGGTGTCTCCTGTCAGACACCAAAGAAGGAGACAAGAGGTAGATAGTTTGCAAGGAAAACTGAGGAAGCTCAAGCCACCTTCCTTTGCTGGTGAAAGAGAAAGGGAAGATGATGTTGATTCATGGTTTCTTGGGCTCAGGAGATATTTTTAGTTGCATAACTATTCATCAAACCTAGAAGCCAAGATTGCCACCTACCATTTACACTGGAAAGCTGCAATGTGGTGGGACCAACTGAAGAAAGTGGAACATGTTCATGAAAGTAGGATCACTTGGAAGCAGTTCAAGAAGAACTTCCAGAAAGAGTACCTCTTAGAGAATTTCCATGACAAGAAAATGCAGGAGTTCTTTGAACTCAGGTTGGGAAGCATGACTATGGCATAGTACGAGAAGATGTTATTTGGATTGTTAAAATATGCCAAGTTCATTAGTGACGAGAAAATGAAAATACAAAGATTTCTAAGTGGACTGCCATCCTTTTATAAGGAAAATATCAAGTATGATGAGCCCAAGACCTTGATTGAGGCCATCAGGAAGGCTAAATACTTATATGAGCAAGGCCAGGGAAGAGAATCCCTGCAGAAAACTTGGAAGGACAATAAGAATGAGAAGTCTGATCAGAGGAGGAAAGGATTCAAACCTCCCTTCAATAGGAATGAGCCTAATAGAAATCATCAAGATCAGTATGCTAAGGGGGATTCAAAGAGGGAAAATTCCTTGGGAAAAAGGAGAATACCAACAATCCAATTCTGGGGATGCAAGGAAGATAATCTGTAAAAGGATTTCCCACACAAAAAGGATAGAGTGAAAACTGTGCACAACATCCAAGAGGCTACAACAGTCGAATATATGCGAAGGATCTATGAAACTTTAAATGATCGAAAAGAAAAGTACTAGTCCAATATGATCGAGGTGGAAGGTAAGATAAAAAATCAGCATGTTGCTATTCTGATTGATTTAGGAGCAAGTCATTGTTAAATTGATCCTAAGATAGTGGATAGATTACATTTGGAGAAGAGTAAACTTGGAAAAGAAAGTTTGGTTCTATTAGACACTAGAACCAAAAGAAGAATACATTTTATGGTCAAAAGTTTTTCCATAAGTCTTAATGGCATGAATACTAGTGCTAATCTAAATATCATACCATTGGGGTCTTATTATATTCTGATTGGAATGGATTGGTTGGACAAGAATCATGTTGTCCTAGATTGTCATAACAAGACATTTACATGTATTGATGGAAATGGAAAACAAAGCACTATGAAAGGAGTTCCAAGACCCATCTCTGTAAGGGATAGTTCAACCTTATAGCTGAAAAGATGTTTTAAGAAAGGATGTCAATTGTATGCAGCTCATGTGGAAGTTCTAGAAAATACAAAGGGGCCAAGCCTTGAATATTTCTCGGTACTACAGGAATTTGAATATGCATTCCAAGAAATACCCAGATTTCCATGAAGAAGGGATATATATTTCTCAATTGATTTAGTGCCAGGAGCTGCCTCGATCTAAAAAACACCTTATTGATGTAGTGGTGACTTTTGGACTGAGCAATGCACCCGCTGTCTTCATGTTCTTAATGAATGGCATATTCAAAAATTATTTGGCTAAGTTTGTCATAGTATTCCTGGATGAAATACTTATCTATTCTAAGTCTGAGAGAACATCATTTGTATGCCAAGTTGAGTAAGTTTTCTTTTTATAAAAAAAAGATCCATTACTTGGGACACATTATTTCAAATTAGGGCATAGTAGTAGATCCAGAGAATACCAAAGCCATTAGAGGATGGCCAACACCCAGAAATGTGTCAGAGATCAGATATTTTCTGTGATTAGCTGGCTACTACAAAAGGTTCATAGTAGGGTTCTATAAGATTTCTCATTCCATCACTTCTTTGCAAAAGAAGGGATCTAAATTTGAATGGACACTCAAGTGTGAAAATAATTTTGATTTTTTGAAGGAATTACTTACTAGTGCACCTGTGTTAAAGATTGTTGACCCAAATGAAATTTTTTTGGTATGTACAGATGCATGTAAGGAAGGACTTAGGGGAGTCCTCACGGAAAATGGACATGTCATTGGATATGAGTCAAGAAAGCTTAATGAACATGAGAGGAACTATGCCAGCCATGACTTGTAACTTGCCACCATTGTTCACGCCTTGAGGATGTGGAGGCATTATCTCATGGGGAAGAAGTTCAAATTAAGGACAAACAACATTGGCCTGAAATATATTTTTGAACAACCGACCATGAATGCCAGGAAAACAATATGGATGGAATTTTTAAGTGAATATGACTTTGATATCAAGCATATCAAGGGAAAGGAGAATAAAGTTGTCGATGCACTTACTACAAGAGTGCATCGCATACATGATACCGTTGTCAGTATGCATCATTCAGACTTGAATAGATGAATTTTAGATGTTCTTGTTATAGATCAACATTACCTACAGGTAAGGGAAAACTTACATCAAGGATATGTACAACAGAAAATAAAGGAGTATGAGATAAAGGAAGACAAATTACTGGTGCATAAAAATAGAATCTATGTTCCTAGTTCTGGAGAACTGAGGAATTTGGTAGTGAAGAAAATGCATGATGTTCCTTATGCTGGACATCCCAGTTACCAGAAAACAATTACAGCAGTAAGAAGCCAGTTCTTTTGGCTAGGAATGAAGAAGGATGTTGTTGATTACATCGTTCGATGTATGGAATTTCAGAAGGTGAAGGTTGAGCATAGGTACCCAACGGGTTTGCTGCAGCCATTGTCGATCCCAGAGAAGAAATGGGAAGTGATCACCATGGATTTCATCAAAAGGATTGCCCAGAACGAATAAGCAACATGATTCAATCATGGTGGTGGTTGACAAATTAACAAAGGATGCTCATTTTGTGCTCATTGTTGCAGACATTTTCATGAAGGAAATTGCTAGGCTGCATAGTGTACCAAGGACAATCATCTCGGATAGAGATATGAAGTTTACCTCCAATTTTTGGATGGGATTGTTTAAAGGCTTTGGCACAAATCTAAACTTTAGTACATCATATCATCCCCAGAAAGATGGGAAAAATGAGAGGGTCAATCGAGTAATTTAAGAAATGTTGAGAATGTATGTGATGGATAAGCCATCTAAGTGGGAAGATTACTTACACTTGGTGGAGTTTTCATATAGTAATGGATATCAAGATTCATTGAGAATGAGCCCATTTGAAGCCTTGTATGGTAGGAAATGAGATACTCCAGTAAGTTGGGAAAACCCAACAGATAGAGTGGTACTTGGGCTGGAGTTTCTCAAGGATATGGAAGACCAAGTGGTTAAGATCAAGAAGAATTTAAAGGCAGCTCGGGATAGACAAAAATTTTATGCAAACAAGAATAGGACAACTCGATAATTTAAAATAGGGAAGCATGTACTTTTGAAAGTGAAGACCAAGAAAATCTCTTTGAAATTGGGTAGTCGTACAAAGTTGGTAGCCAAATTCCATGGTCCATTTGAAATATTGGACAGAATAACGCAAGTTGTATACATATTTTCATTGCCAGCTTCCATGAATATGCATAATGTATTTCATGTATCTTTACTAAAGAAATATGTACATGATCCTAATCATGTTATTGATTGGCATTTGATTCATGTAGAGATGGAGGGAGAATTTTAGGTTCATCTAGTGCAGGTATTGGACAAAAAGGTCAAAAAGCTCCAGAATCAAGTTATAAAGCTGGTAAAAGTTTGGTGGACCTGCTACGATCCTGAATATGCTACCTAGGAGCATGAATATGCCATGCGGGAAGAGTACCCGTAGATTTTTGAATAAATTTGAGAGTATGATCTCTATTTTGTATATGCACTGAGGACAGTGCCAAGATAAGGGGGAGGGGATGTAACACCCCAGGTTTTGGACCCCCATTTTAAATAATCTATTGTTACAATGTTGAGAGGCCTGAGTGCCCAAACAATTATTAAAGGGCCAGTATGCCCAAGACATGTAATGTTTTTTATCATTATTATTAGTAACTACATTGTTGGTTGCTAGATGAACAAGGACTAGAGTTATAGGGGGATATGATTCCACAAGAGAGGGGGATTGAGGGGCTAAATGTTATTTCATATTTTAATTAAACTTTTTTCTAAGGGAGGGGATCGATTACATGAGATTCTTGGGGAAGGCCAGGAGGTTCTTGACTCCCCACAAAAAATACTTAAACCCATCCATGGTATGATTGGGGGGTTGGTCATTGGATCGTTCACTCCTCCACTTATGTATTCGTACCATTCTTTCCCTCATGCAATTTCATGCACCCCCTTAACCATTAATTGATCCATCCTCACCTGCATTTTATCTTGAGAAAGGGAAAGGAACTGCTTAATATTATCCATGGGATAGTTGGTTGTAGTGGTCGCTGGTGCAATCTGACCATGACTTGAGGGCCTGCATGTTTGAGATGCGTTGGTATGTGCCCTGTTTTTCTCATAGCTGTGAGTCTTGAGAGTTCGAGCATTGAGATTATGGACCATCTGTGTTGGAGCTCTGGAAGGAGAAGGAATTCCTAAGGGACTACGTGGAAGAGAAGGGTGGAGGTCCATTCTCTTGGGTGGTACAGGTTGGGTAGAAGAGAGTTGGGTACTTTGATTGTTGTGGGTGTTGGGAAACCTGTGAGAGATTGAGGGCTGACTGGTTTGGGAACCCAAGTAACACTCTTGAACCATCCTTGTGGATTCATAGCCTTGGCTTGGGGGTGACACTATTGTTGATATTTGGAGTAGTAGTGTCTACGATTGGGTGGAACGTCCTTGGTATGCAGCGAGTTGGTGTCATCTTTCCTAAAGATGAGTGCTATCTATTATGACATTAGTCACATGTATATGAATGTATTTCCATTGTGTATTTTAACTATCATTTAAACTAAATCTTAGATTATGCATGCATTATGAATATTGTTGTGCATGTCTTTAATCCTTTTATCTTATGGATCCTTATTAATGAAAGAAGGTATCAGTAAGAGTACGAAGTCCAAGGATGGGCTTGAAGGTAGCACACCCCAGCTTGTGGGTGGATGGGGGTGTTACAGATTAGTATCAGAGCTTCTGGTTGAAACACCAGGCCGGTATGGGTCAGGTTTGTTGGTCAGAGTCTCGTGGTCAATATCGAACTCTGACTGTGAAGTTGAAAAGCTCAGGAGGAATGGCGTTGCAGAATCTATGCAGGAGTGAGATCATCATAGACCCATTGTAAGGGGGTCGAAGGATCATGATCGTCCCCTTCGAATTCAGGAGCGATCACCATTGTAGGATTAGGAGAGATCTGGGATAGTTGGATCGGAGGATAGGTGAATAGAGGTTGTCCGATGAAAAGGAAGCAAGGTTTAAGGTCACAATCGTCAGATACCATTGGAGAGGTTGATCAACGAACAACAGGAATTGTGGGGAACCAAGTTGCATTGGATATAATTCCTCAAGGAGGTCCCGCAATCCACACCACAGTTTCACCAAGGGGTTATGTGTCAGCGTCAATAGCATTGCGGGGAAAAAATAAGGTTAATCCAAACCACCGATGCATGCCCCCACAAATTGAAAGGCATGCAGTGATGTGACATGTTAATACTCGAGCGATGAACCTCTGAAGAGTAGAAGTGGTTGAGAACCGTCGATCGGTAGGAGGACACGTGTCAATCGATCATGTGCTCTAGGTGAAATCACTCCGGGAAAAAGGTGAGAGAGGAGTTTAGAATTGAGATTTCCGAACCCCATAGATCCGAAGTGAATTGTAGTCGTCCAATATAGGAGGATACGTGGCAGAAATCCATGCACTTTGGGGGAAAATAAAGGTTGAGAGTTGAGTTCTCCGAAGTCTGAAGACTCGAAGAAATCATAGCCATCGATCTGCGGGGGACATGCATCAATAGATCACGAGCCTCCGATAAAATCAATTTTTAGAAAGAGTTAAGGGTTGTGATTCCCGAAGTCCCGAAGTCCAAAGTTGTTATGGACCATATGATAAGGGAGATACATGGCAGTAGATTGGCTAGTTTGGGAATTCAGAGTTCGGGAGATTTGGGAGTGTACTAATGTGGAAACTCCCAAAGCCCAAAGTCCTGAAGCCCAAAGAGCTGAAGTGGTGGGGCATGATGACATCACCTGGAGGTGATGTGGACCCCAAAAATTTTTGAAGTGATGTGGCTTGCGGACGTGACTAGGGATGACATGGAAACATGGGATGTGCACCACATGTCAAAAAGGTTTGAGCATCTAGATGACTAAAATGTGAGTTAGGACGTGACATGTGTCACCTGCCTGATTGGGCCACCTGTCCGCTTACAATATTTCTCTATGTGGCGATGGATCGTGGACTCCGAAGAAATTACTCTGAGAATTTTCAGTTGAGAGTTGAAACTCTCAAAGCCTGGAGTGTCAGAGACCTGAAGTAAATGTCGACTATCGGATCGTCCGAAGTATACCTAAACCGTGATATCAGGAGGACAGGTGGCATGAAGCTATGGATTCTGGGTAAGAACCCAAAGTAAACATCGATCATCAGATATTATTAAGTAATTCCCCACTGTCTAATTCAAGAGGAATCCCTTGTATTTCTAGGGAAGCAAAGTTTGATATTTGAGAATTCCAAAGTCCTGAAATCCAAAACAACTACAATCGTCGATCTTGGAGAGGTAAATCTGAGATCTTGGTTCCCAAGAGATAGACCTCGGTCGTATGTTTAGAAGCACTGTCCAGATCATGAGATCAACAATCACCTTGCATTGCGAGGATATGAGGTGTTGGGGCTTTACGAAGTCGAGGGCGGGCTGCAATCGAGACCACGGTTTTGGAAAAAGGACATGTGGTGGCTTGAGGTGAGTTGTGGGGGAAAAAATAGTTTGGTTCCAAACCACCTTTGAGCGAGACCACAATCACGCGTCTGTGTGAGGTCACCACCTAAGGTCACATATAAGGAGGGGCCAAGAGAAAAGGAGCTAGTGCCAACTCTGATATTTTCGTAAGGGCGAGGGAGAAGGTTGTAGGGGCTATCAGACTTGCACCAAAAAGTCAAAAGGGCATGTGTTTAGATAGACAATGAAACCATCAAGGTTTCAGAGAGCCAATATGGATCAAGATTGAATATCCTTGACCAGGAGGTCGCGCAACCCTTAGGAGAGAAGGGGGGGTCTAAATTAAGAATAAAAACGAGCATTGTTGACAACTGTTTTTATCATATGCATAATTCTAACAAAATGGTCTCTTGCACATTTTGTAGAAATAAGGGGGCTTAAGCACATCAGCTCAGGATGCGTATTGAGGAAATGGAAGAAGGTGAGGGAGCCTCTAGTCATGATAAGGAGGCCGAAGGGAAGAATACTAGAGTTGGTAATGTATATATAGAGTCCAATGGATGCAAGGGAAAAGGAGAGAAGGAAACATTAATAGAAAAGGTAAGAATCATGAAGATGGAAGTGCAGAGCTACCAAGAAGAAAATGAGAGACTGATGAGAGAGAAAAGTTAGATAAATGCTCGAGTGTTGTATAGATTAAATCAATTGTAGAGACAAATGAAGAAGGGATCAAACTCAAGACAAGAGGAAGAAGGCAGGTGCCATGAAATAAGGGATGATTGTGGAAGATATGGTTATTCCAGAAGTGCTAGTAGAGCTCATGGACACCCCTCACCTCCTTACTTGGAAAGAAATTTTTATGCATTGGAATATCCCTCCGGAGGTGTCTCCTATCAGACACCAAAGAAGGAAACAAGAGGTAGATATTTTTCAGGGAGAACTGAGGAAGCTCAAGCCACCTTCCTTTGATGGTGAAATAGAAAGGGAATATGATGCCGAAGCATGGTTTCTTGGGCTCAGGAGATATTTTCAGTTGCATAACTATTCATCAAACCTGGAAGCCAGAATTGCCACCTACCATTTACATGGGAAAGATGCAATGTGGTGGGACCAACTGAAGCAAGTGGAACATGTTAATGAAAGTAGGATCACTTGGAAGCAATTAAGGAAGTACTTCCAGAAAGAGTACCTCTCAGAGAATTTCTATGACAAGAAAATGCAGGATTTCTTTGAACTCGGGTTGGGAAGCATGACTACGGCAGAGTACGAGAAGATTTTCTTGGGATTGTTAAAATATGTCAAGTTCATTGGTGATCAGAAAGTGAAAATACAGATATTTCTAAGTGGACTTCCATATTTTTATAAGGAAAAGATCAAGTATGATGAGCCCAAGACCTTGACTGAGGCCATGAGGAAGGATAAATACTTGTATGATCAAGGTCAGGGAAGAGAATCCTTGCAGAAATATTGGAAGGACAAGAAGAATGAGAAGTCCGATTAGAGGAGGAAAGGATTCAAACCTCCCTTCAATAGGAATGTGCCTAAGGGGGCTTCCAAGAGGGAAGATTCCTTAGGAAAAAGGGGAAGACCACCAATCCAATGCTGGGGATGCAAGGAAGATCACTTGTACAAGGATTGCCCACATAGAAAGGACAAAGTGAAGACTTTTCACAACATCCAAGAGGCTACAACAGACGGAGATATGGGAAGGATCTATGTAGCTTTAAATGATCAACAAGTAGAGTACCAGTCCAATATGATCGAGGTGTAAGGTAAGATAAAAAATCATCATGTTGTTATTCTGATTGATTTAGGAGCAAGTCATTGTTACATTGATCCTAAGATAGTGGATAGATTACATTTGGAGAAAATTAAATTTGGAAAATCAAGTTTGGTTCAGTTAGCCACTAGAACCAAAAGAAGAATCCATGATATGGTCAGAAGTTGTTCCATAAGTCTTAATGGCATGAATACTAGTGTTGGTATAAATATCATACCATTGGGGTCTTATGATATTCTGATTGGAATGGATTGGTTGGACAAGAATCATGATGTCCTAGATTGTCAGAAAAAGACATTTACATGTCTTGATGGAAATGGAAAACAAAGCACTGTGAAAGGAGTTCCAAGACCCATATCTATAAGGGAGATTTCATCCTTACATATGGAAAGATGTTTTAGGAAAGGATGTCAATTTTATGCAGCTCATGTGGAAGAGACAGAAAATACAAAGGGGCCAATCCTTGAATATTTATCGGTACTATAGGAATTTGAATATGTATTCCAAGAAACACCTGGATGGCCACCAAGAAGGGAGATAGATTTGTCAATTGATTTAGTGCCAGGAGTTTCCCTGGTGTCAAAAACACCTTACCGAATGAGCACACCAGAGTTAAAAGAATTAAAAATGCAGTTGGAGGAATTGTTGAAGCAAGGGTACATACATCCAAGTGTTTCACCTTGGGGAGCACCAATACATTTTTTCAAAAAGAAATATGGAACCTTGAGGCTGTGTATTGACTTTCAACAACTGAACAAGTATACTATAAAGATCAAGTATCATCTACCTAGAATTGATGACCTCTTTGATCAGCGAAGAGGAGAAAAGATATTTTCAAAGACTGACCTGAGGGCAGGATACCATCAGGTAAGAATCAAGGAAGAAGACATTTATAAGGCAACCTTTTGGACCAGGTATGGACATTATGAATTTTTAGTGGTGCCTTTTGGACTGACCAATGCACCAGTTGTCTTCATGTGCTTAATTTATGGCATATTCAGAAATTATTTGGATAAGTTTGTCATATTATTCCTGGATGACATACTTATATATTAGAAGTCTAAATAGGAGCATGAACATCACTTAAGATTGGTATTGCAAGTACTTAGAGAACATCAGTTATATTCCAAGTTTAGTAAGTGTTCCTTTTATCAAAAGAAGATCCATTACTTGGGACACATTATTTCAGAGCAGGGCATAGCAGTAGATCCAGAGAAGACCGAATCCATTAGAGGATGACCAACACCCATAAATGTGTTAGACGTCAGATATTTTATGGGATTAGCTAGATACTACAGAAGGTTCATAGTAGGGTTCTCTAAGATTGCTCATTCCATCACTTCTTTTCAAAAGAAGGGAACTAAATGTGAATGGACACTCAAGTGTGAAAATAATTTAAATTTGGTGAAGGAATTACTTACTAGTGCACCTGTGTTAAAGATTGATGACCCAAATGAAATTTTTGTGGTATGTACAGATGGATGTAAGGAAGGACTTGAGGGAATCCTCATGAAAAATGGACATGTCATTGGATATGAGCCCAGAAAGGTTAAGGAACATGAGAGGAACTATGTCGCCCACGACTTGGAACTTGTTCCCATTGTTCAGACCTTGAGGATGTGGATGCATTATCTCATGGGGAAGAAGTTTGAATTAAGGACATACCACATTGGTCTAAAGTATCATTTTGAACAACCGAACTTGAATGCCAGGAAAACAAGATGGTTGGAATTTTTAAGTGATTATGACTTCGATATCAAGCATATCAAGGGAAAGGAGAATAAATTTGTCGATGCACTTAGTAGAAGAGTGCATCTCATGCATGCTACTATTGTCAGTATGCATTAGTCAGACTTGAAGAGCATAATTTTAGATGGTCTTGTTACAGATAAGCATTACCTACAGGTAAGGGAAAACTTACAGCAAGGAGATGTACAACAAAAAATAAAGGAGTATGAGATCAAGGAAGATAGATTACTCGTGCATAAAAAGAGAATCTATGTTCCTAGTTCTAGAGAACTGGGGAATTTGGTACTGAAGAAAATGCATGATGTTCCTTATGTTGGACATCCCGGTTACCAGAAAACAATTACAACAGTAATAATCTACTTCTTTTGGTCGGGAATGAAGAAGGATGTTGCTAATTACATCACTCGATGTATGGAATGTCAGAAGGTGAAGATTGAGCATAGGCACCCAGTGGGTTTGTTGCAGCCATTGCCAATCCCAGAGAAGAAATGGGAAGTGATCACCCTACATTTAATCATAGGATTACCCAGAATAAATAAGTAACATGATTCAATCATGGTGGTGGTTGAAAAATTAACAAAGGTTGATCATTTTGTGCCTGTGAAGACAACACATACAGCGACCATTATTGCATAAATTTTCATGAAGGAAATTGCTAGGTTTCATGGGATACCTAGGACAATCGTCTCAGACAAAGATACGAAGTTTACCTCCAGTTTCTGGAGGGGATTGTTTAAATGGTTTGGCACAAATCTAAACTTTAGCACAACATATCATCCCCAGACAGATGGGAAAACAGAGAGGGTCAATTGAATAATTCAAGACATGTTGAGAATGTATGTGATGGATAAGCCATCTAAGTGCGAAGATTACTTACACTTGGTGGAGTTTGCATGTAATAATGGGTATCAAGCTCCATTGAGAATGAGCCCATTTGAATCCTTGTACAGTAGGAAATGAGATACTCCAGTAAGCTGGGATAACCTAGCAGACAAAGTGGTACATGGGCCGGAGTTTCTCACGGATATGGAAGACCAAATGGTTAAGATCAAGAAGAATTTAAAGGAAGCTCAGGATAGAAAGAAATCTTATGAAGAAAAGAACATGACAGTTAGAGAATTTATAGTAGGGGAGCATGTACTTTTGAAAGTGAAGCTGAAGAAAATCTCTTTGAAATTGGGTAGTTGTACAAAGCGGGTAGCCAGATTCTGTGGTCCATTTGAAATATTGGACAAAATAGGGCCAGTTGCATACATGTTTGCATTGCCTGCTTCCATGTGTGCATAATATATTTCATGTATCTTTACTAAATAAATATGTACATGATCCTAACCATGTTATTGATTGGCATCTGATTCAAGTAGAGATAGAGGGAGACTTTCAGGTTCATCCAGTGCAGGTATTGGACAAAAAGGTCAAAATGCTCGGGAATCATGTTATAGAGATGGTAAAATTTCAGTGGACCTGCTATGGTCCTGAATATGCTACTTGGGATCATGAAGATGCCATGTGGCTAGAGTACTCGCATCTTTTTGAATAAATTTGAGATTCTGATATTTATTTTTTATATGCACTGAGGACAGTGCTAAGATAAGGGGGAGGGGATGTAACACACCAGGTTTCGGATCCCCATTTTAAATAATGTATTGTTACAATGTTGAGAGGCCTGAGTGCCCAAAATATTATTAAAGGGCCAGTATGCCCAAGACATGTAATGTTTTTTATCATTATTATTAATAACTACATTGTTCGCTGCTAGACAGACAAGGGCTAGAGTTATAGGGGGCTATGATTCCACAAGAGAGGGGGCTTGAGGGGATAAACGTTATTTCCTATTTTAATTACACTTTTTTCTAAGGGAGGGGATCAGTTACGTGAGCTTCTTGGGGAAGGCCAGGAGGTTCTTGATTCCCCATGAAAAATACTTAAACCCATTCCTATTTTGATTGGGGTTTTGGTCATTGATTGGTTCACTCCTCCACTTATGCACTCATACCATTATTTACCTCATGCACTTTCATGCACCCACTTAACCATTCATTGATCCATTCACATGTGTCTTGGCTTGAGAAAGGGAAAGGAACTGTTGAAGATTATCCATGTGATAGTTGGTTGTAGTGGTCATTAGTGCAATCCAGCCATGACTTGAGGGCCTGCATGTCTGAGATGTGTTGGCTTGTGCCCTATTTTTCTCACAGCTTGGAGTCCTGAGAGTTCCAGAATTGAGATTCTAGACTAGCTATGTTGGATCCCTGGAAGGAGAAGGAATGCTTGAGGGACTGCATGGCAGAGAAGGGTGTAGGTCCATTCTCTTGGGTGGTATAGGATGGGTAGAAGAGAGATGGGTACTTGGATTGTTGTGGGTGTTGGGAAACCTGTGAGAACTTGAAAGATTACTGGTTTGGGAACCCAAGTAACACTCTTGAACCATACTTGTGGATTCATAGCCCTGGTTGGGGGGTGACACTGTTGTTGAGATTTGGAGCAGTAGTGTTTATGGTTGGGTGCAATGTCCTTGGTCTACAGCTAGTTCATGTCATATTTCATAAAGATAAGTTATCTATGTTATGATATTAGTCACATGTATATGAATGTATTTCCACTGTGTATTTTAATTATCATTTAAACTAAATCTTAGATTATGCATGTGTGTTGAATATTGTTGTGCATGTCATTAATCCTTTTATCTTATGTGTCCTTATTAATGAAATAAGGTACCGGTAAGAGTTGGAAGTCCAAGGGTGTGCTTGAAGGTAGCACGCCTCGACCTGTGGGTGGTTGGGGATGTTACAATAAGCATGTGTACACAGGTTACAGTGGTGACAATCACGTACATACACAAGTTACAATGGTGATAATCATGTACAAATCCATATAGGTCAGTACAGGGGAAGTTTTCAGTAGCAGGTAATTTCTAGGGTAGGTTATTAGGTCTTAAGGATGGAAACAACACCTTTGAGAGTTCAAGACATATTGGATTGAGCATCCAAATTCCTATCTTGGAGAGAAAGAGTAACTTTGGTGTTGAAGGAGTATGACTTTTGGGAGTTAGTGGATAAATTAGTTACTCCACCAATAGATCTAGTAGCTTTGGAAGATCATAACAAGAAGGAGATCAAAGAAGAGAGGGTCCTCTTAGATTATGTGAAGGAGAATTTAATCCCTCACCTTATTAAGACGAATATGACCAAAGATATGTTTTATTCCTTTGTAGCATCCCCAGCCACCCAGGCTGAGTCATTCCACCTTACATAAAGACTCACTTTCATCTGCGAAAATTATCATACTTAGTAAATTAAAAACAAACCTCTACTTTATGTTAACATACACATAATTATACAGAAACATACAGTAAATAAATACATGTGCAACATAAATCATGTAATTAAGCATATATATACAATATTTATCATCGTGTCCCACTAACTTGCAAAAGGTGCAATATGAACTCTTTAGGACTATCTGGTATTTCTCCATCATCGTGCAGTGATAAGAGTTGTGACCCAATTTCTTGTAGATATCACACCATGCTCCTCCTTTTGGTAACGGGTTTGGCATTCCTGCTGCCATATACTAAGCGAATATTGGGCATTCATTCTTGTGGTGTCCTTTCGTCCTGCATGTGGTACACCAAACGATTTCTCATTTGTCCTTGTTCTTATTCTGCTTCAGTTGAAACGTTAGATTCTTCAAATCCTCCTTCAATTCTTTGATAGTTGGGTTTGTCTGTTGGTACTGGTTTTATTCCAGTTGCAGGGATGCATGCAGAGCCTCTACATGTGTCTGAAATTTTTGTCGTCGTAAAGGGTATTTTAAGTGTGGGAGTAGTGAGTTGAAAAACAGGTGTCGATGTTGCATATTGGTCATGAGATATTTTAAATTTCCCTTCAGTCTCTTGAATCTTTGATCAATCTCACATACATACTCTCCTGGTTTATATCTTATTTCTATCATCTCGTTCATGTACTGATATTTTGAGATCAACTTCTAGAACTCGTTTATCAATAACTTCTTAATAACTGCTAGTGTCCTTGTGTTCCCAGAGGCACTCTTTGTGTCTAGACTCATGTAATAGTCTAGTGCGCAGTCTCTTAGCGTAATCACTAACTGTGCAAGTTTGGTATCTTCATCAGTGATGTGTTTTTCTTCCCAGATATTTGCACAAATGAACAAGTGCTTCTTAGGGTCTTCTACTACTTCTCCTTGAAATTCTGGCAACTTGATGGTGGGATCATTTCCTGCGAATGTTGAACTACTACCTCCATGTGGTGTAGATACCTGAATAGTGCTACTTGAACAGGATCCTCCAGTTTAGACTACTTCTGAACTTTGGTTGTCTAAACGGTGGTGTTCTCTTTGGTGTATTAGTCGCACATGGGTTTATGGGTTCCACACTGACATTAATATGGATAGGATGGTTTCCTTCTCCTCCCACTCTTGGACCTCTTGTCTTCCTCTCATATGTTGCACACAGGATTTCCTCAATCTGATCCACACCTTGAATATCTTCTACCTCTTCCTCACCACTTTCCAAGCCTTCCCTCATTGCTATAGCTCTCTTCTTGGTATTCACCTTATATTGGTAGGGTACATCGCTACACGTCTTTCCATTCATCTCCAAGATCCACGGAATCTAGTCATCATCCATGATGATTAGGTCCAAGGATTATTCCTTCTTTCCCTTATCCATTCCTGCTTCCATTTCTCCTCTTCCTGTCAGTGCTTCCCCCCTTCCCCCATGCACGCAGGAAAATCTAGTTGTTTGATTCCATCGTCATTACACCTTTGTTATATAGCAGTATCTTAATAGAAGTATACAATGATTGAATGTTCCTTCCTCTAGGTCGTCGAGGAAATTCTTCCTCCACTGCATTGTATGAATTCGTTGTTTCAACTGCAAACTCTGTTATAAACCCTGCCGCAATACTATCTAGGTAAAATATACTGCACGGGTAAATTTGTTGTTCACCTGCTGAAGCTGCTCAATTTGTAATAGGGTCCAATATAGCTGTTGAATCTAGTTCTTTGCGTGGTTTTCCTTCAACCTTAGTATCTAATCCTTCAAGATATGTGGAAAATCACAGAAAAAGACTTCATGCAAATCAATAAACACGTATTTCTCAAGATATTTACAAGGTGTTATTCTAGGGTTTCTATTGCCTTTCTGTGAAGACTCTAGCTCTTTAGTTCTTAGCCAAGTTTCGATCTCTTCTTTTGTGGGATTCCACAGTCTCAAAATTCCCTTCTAATGGCTCATTAGTCTCTGCCCTAATAGCTTCTTGATTTGCCTCTGATAGATTTTTTGACTTGTCTTCTCTACTTAATCCTCTCTTGTTCCTACCAATGGAAACATAACCATTTGTTAGTTACTGTTCTCTTCTATACTGTCTAATTTTTTATTGACCCAGGTTTCATGTCTTTCGGGTTTCCAACAAAGCCTCTAAAACTATCATCCCTCCTAGTAAACCAGAAGGAAACATAGCACACAGAGTGCGCTGGGCAGTCTCACCCGAGATAGCTTTAATGGGTGGCTGTAAGACTCAGGTGTTTACAGCCTGGGATTGAGTGGGAGATAAGCTAGAAATGCATTGAACCATTATTATAACTTGTAAATGCAGCCTACTATTATTCACGACTTTGTAGTAAATCAAATAGCTTATTCCCTCAATATTGCAATAGCATTTAACTAAGCAATATAATAACTCATTCATTCAACATAATAATAATTGTTGAAGACTATAAAGATATGAAAGAATTCATCACATAACACATATGTGCCATTGTTGATCGCCCCTTGGCTACGTCCACAAAGATTTGGCTCTCAGTTCTTTATTATAATATTCTCGCGTCTACAACGTCGTATGCTTAAAAATCTCCTCAGTCGGGTCAGATGTGTGTGAGGCAGACTAGATCGCACCAAGCTCCACAGCCTGCAATATAACCCTCAAGATCTACCCTTCTTCGTCTCTCTAGGTCAACAAATTATACAAAATAGGTCTTATAGAAAAGCATTACATCCCGCATCAACTCATGCATAACACAATAGCATAATACTTCTACAAAATGAAACAATATGTATGTTGAACAACCATGATGATACATCACAAACCCTCTATGATACCTACTTATCTATATTTATACGTTCTTGGCTCTTCAGTTATTACAATGCATTACCAAAATCCTAACGCTACCATCGGTAGGTATTCCTCTTCATGCACGCGTGTCGTTCTTCCTTCCAGCTGTCTCTTTCCTTGTGCACACCTTCCTTGCATGAGTGCATTATGTGTTTCCTTCTAGCTATCGCTTCCCTTGTGCACGCTTTCTTTCCCAAAAATGCCCATGCTTTTCCACTTTGGACTGCCTCCAACAACGATCCATAAGGGGTTTTGAGAGGAGATCCTTGTAGAAGCGAGTTAGCTCATGTGTTATTTCTTGATGGGAGAGCAGGGTGGCGCCCTTCAAGTCTTCCAACTTCATGATGTAGTTAATGAAGTGTCTGTGGAGCATGGAGCGATGGAATAATTTTGTGTTTTTCTCTCAGTCTTTGGGCCATTGAACCGTAGATTTATATCTCCAGAGAGTATCTCTCTTCCAGTTGCCTTTTGATATGTTGCTCCTCCTATTGCTGATTTAAAGTGTTCCTAGTTTGGGTGATTTGCACCTGAAGGGATTCTAGTTTTTGTTCCAACAATTTTCTTTCCTCGAAGATGTTCCCAAAGACTTCTTTGTTCCATTTTCGCACCTATTTTTTGATGTGTTTTATATTTTGATGGAAACAATACATTTTGGTGCCCTTTTAGATTTTCGTAGTGCTCCACCAATGACGGGCTAGATCGTGGAATTCTGGGTGGGAGATCCGTAATTTCTCAAATCTAAAGGGTTTGAGATTGGGGGTGGCGATTGTGTCTATCCAAAGTTGAACCAACCAATGGTCCGAGTCTTCTTTTGGGAGGATGTTGGAATCTACTAGAGGGCCTTCCAAAAGGAGGGCTTCTGAGATAAGGAATTGATCTAGCCTGCAGGATATTTGTTGATGCCCTAATCGCTTGTTGGTCCAAGTATAGGTTCCATTGTCGTTCTCTATGTTAACCAATTTGTGGTGATCTATGAGTTCCTGGAATTTTAAGCTGTCCCGTTCCAAGCATTTTTTCCCTCCCCTTTTTTCCTCCAACGTGAGAATAATATTGAAGTCTCTGCCAATGATCCATATTTTGTGCTCAACTATAGATCCTAGGTAAGCCAAATTATAAAGAAAAAGGTCCTTTTCTTGGTTGTTCTGTGGTCCATAGGAGCCGATGATCAATCCATCCTTGTCTGAATCGATGGCTCGATAGTGAGTTGTAAGAGTGTCTGGAGTAGAGAGAGCTTGGTCTAGAATGATAGTGGCTAGGTTCAAAAGCATGGCTAGGCCCCTTGTGGCTCCTTTAGAGTCTATTTGATATGATTCCCAAGTGAACCAACATCTTTTGAAAATGCCTTATGCGGTTTGCCCCATGCATTTTGTTTCTTGTAGTAGGAGAGTATCAGGGTCTTCCATTTTGATGCAGTTTCAGAGAATCCTTTGCTTGGATCTTCCATTGAGGCCTCTGATGTTCCAGGTGAGGATCTTCATAGTTAACAATTTCGTGGGTGTGAAAAGGAGCTCTCTGAGAGCCTTTGTATCTGCCCCAAGTTGATCATATAGTTTCCAGACTCCTTTATTAGTTGATGCACCAATTTTCTTCCGCGTCTCTTATTTTCCTTTGGGTGTCTTCTTGGGTCTAGGTTTAGGTCTACACTGATACCTAGCCTTGAGTTAGCCCCTGTTGATGAGTCCATAAATACCTTGTGGACCTTCCTGAGCTGGTCTTCTGGTAAGGTTTTTAGATCCTCCTTGTTGGGTGCTTCTTCTAGCATGTCTAGGTCAATTTTGTCTAGGTATTGCTCATCCATTTCCATGATTGTGTCTTCTTCCTTTTCCGGTTCTTTTCCTGAGTCTGGGAAATCCTGTGGGTTGGCTTGGTTATCTAGGATTGGGTGCCCCTATGGCTACTGATCTTCCTTATTGTTGTTTTGATCTTTCCTCGTCATCTTGTGGGGGTTATCCACCTCTTATACCTATGGTAGGCTGTTTAGGGATTCAAAGGAGTTGGTATTGGGTTTCTTTCTTCCTTTGTTGGTGGTGGTTTTCTTCTGCGATTTTGAAGCTGGGTAAGACCTTCCTTTGGTTTCTCTTCAACTTCTGTCTTGGGGGGGGGCACTGAGAGGGAAGTCTCTAAAGAGGCGCTCATGTTCATGGAATTTTTGGCATCTGAAGGGGATGTGTTTGTAGTCTATGGTTTGGGCCCATTCCTCGTCTTGGTATTCTAGGGTTACTATGCCTAGAAGAGATTTGGAAATGTTCATATAGACACATATTCTTGCGTAAGAGGTGTATTTTATTTGTTTGGTGGATTATGAATACTTGACGTGTTTTCCTAGTTTGTTACCAATCCCCATTAAAATTTATTCTAACCAAAACATTTAAGTTAGGGAATAAAGGCGAATCCATACCGAAGCATAGGAAAAGTTTTTTTTTTCAGGGCAGAAGTGATCTATCTAGAAGTGGAAGTAGAGACCGACATATTTATAGAAGTAAGGTCATCCTTCGAAGTTGTGATCCTTGTCCTCCAGGTCATAGAATATGACCGTGAAGAACCCCTTGGAGCTTAGCTAGATATCATAGTCTCCCTTGGGGTTCCACCATGCCTTGATCCAATGAGCTAGGTATTTTTTCGAGGGCCAAAGGCCTAGGAATTTGCCTATGAGGGGATGGTCCCTCATGAACTGTGTATGCTCCTCTATTCTGGTACTCTTTATGACATATTTGGTCACAACTGGGGCTTGCGGGATACATTTCTCAGGTATCCAGACCCAAGCTACTTTTGGATGCGAAGATTTTGCATCCATGTTTGTACCTGTGCTTCCATTAGTCTCTTCTTGCATATATTGTTCATGCGGGTGCATAGATGGTTCAAAGGACATCCGACATGCACAAGAGTTCTCTGGGTCGTTTGTTGCGACATTGTGGTATGAGGGGGCTTTCACCCCCCCTTCTGCTCTCATTTTGCTAAGACGGTCAGAGTTGCAGAGCAGAGTGTGCCAGGCACGTACAAAGGAGGTCGGCAGTGGTCAGGGCGAAAGGATGGCTGAATCATGAAACCCTAAACCTTGCAGAGCTCCAACTATCTTTTCTTTTATAAGCCATATCAAATATGAATATAATATGGATTTAAAAACTGAAATTGATGATTTGGATGGAAAGATCTCGAAAATTTGTGTGGTTTTAAAGAGAACGACATTGAAAACGAACTTCGGATGTGAGAGTTATGAACTTTTTAAAAATGGCATAAATGGTAATCAAATGACCACGTGATGGTGTAAGTTGCTTTATGAAGTGACCCAATTTTATAAAGAGAAGTGGGGATCACTTTTACAATGAAGTTACTTTATAAAATAAAAGTTGTTTGAAAAAAAAAAACCCTAAAATAAAATATTAAAGCTACTTATAGTGATTCACTTGTATACTTGAAGTGAAATACACTTTACAATTTTAGCATGAACCTTTTCAAAAAAGGTAACAAAAGAGAGACTTGAACTCAAGACCTCTTACTTAATAAGGCAACTTTTAACCAAATGCTCTAGAAAAACATATTGTATTTTTTAGGAAGAGGTTTGGGGGTGTTGTTGTTGTTGTTGACATCATTGGACATCGTGCTAAAAAAAAACTCTTTTCACACAAGAAGATGCATATTTTTCCTATTTGTTTCTGATTTTCCAAGATCACACAGGGCGCAAGGAAAAGAGCATACATAGATATAAAAGAGTATCCACCCGGAAATAAATAATACAAAACTGAAATAAAACCAAAATTATACTCTGCAAAAATTTAAAAAGTGCTTATTTAGGCTTTATACCTTCGGATCTGACTGAAATAGTCGTATCTTGGGAAAAAGGAAATCTTTTCAAGTGAAATGAAAAGTGTTCTTGACTAAAACGAGTGATCCGGATGAAATGGAATAGTCCTCTTAGCCCATAATGTACGTAAATGACATCAAATGAAGATGAGGTAACCGTATTCAGAATCTCGATCTACAATAGGAGAAGGTCTTCAAACAATCTTTGATACCATGTTCGACAACACATGTATTCCAAAACAGGAAGAACACCTTCAGTAACCACTCACATAACCATATAAAAGTTCAACACACCGATGTTTTCATGTGGTAAAACCGCTATGGGGAAACATCCACGGCCCTAGCCAACGTGACCACTTGGAGTAGTTTAGTAATGCAAAATAAAAAGATTACAAAGATATCTTACTAGAGATTTTCTCACAATCAATCATCGAAAAATGACCCTCCATGCTCTTTAAATAGAGATCATGGACCAGTCGGGTGTTAAGCCACGTATCAATGGACATTAAGATCGAGGAGAATATGAACTGTCAGATCACTCTATGTTGGGAACATATTGTGACCGTGGGATTTCCTAACTACAAATGCATACTAAAGAAACACACTAAGAAACACACTTTCACCTAACGACACATTAGACCAAGTATATCTTAACTAACTCCTAAGTGTCTAAATATACTAACACAAGATCCATGTCGACTTCCTTTTCCCATGCTTCTACACCTTCTGCTTCTTGTCCACCCTCTTGGGGCCTTCTTTCTCTCTATGCTTCTCTCTCATTTAATATTTGACTAGCCAATATTTCTTGTCTTATCATCTTTGACAACTCTTCCATCTGTCCTTCCTCAACTTCTCCTGGTCTGACTTTTTTCCGCAACTTCTCGGACTGTTTCACAACTTTCTTTATTTTACCGCGCCACCAATTCTCAACTGTGGTGTCTCTTTTCAAGGCTCGCTCATCCCTTGAGTCCATTTCTTGTTGCTCCCCTGTTTGTCAAAGAACCCTCTCCCCTCTCTTAGGACATGATTCCACCCCAAAATCACCCCACCCCAAGCGAGGGTGTTTAGGGTGCCATCTCAGTTGAGGACATAGTGAGAATCCCCTCCTCCATCAAGAAAACCTTAATCCATAGGTGGATTTCTCTCAATAGTCTCCCCCTTGGATCTTTCTTGAAATCCTCTTATTCCTGTGAAAAATATTGGCGATTCTTAGCTGCAAACTCGATAATGTATCCTTCTAATGTTGTATTGAACAAGAAATCGATCACTCACATTATCGTATGATCTAATCGATGAAGCGTTGGAATATTTTATGTATCCCAAACACAAGTCTTCTTGACTCGTTCTTGGAATTTCAGAGCTTCTTGGAGTCTATCTATCCAATGGAAAATTTCTTCCGAAAACTTAACCCAGAATATCTCGTACTGATCACTCAATATTTCTGAGTAAAGGACAACTTCTCATGTATCTTTCACAGATTTTCCTCGTACCTCTACTTCTTTCCATATGAAGGCACTAAAATATTTCTCACACCACTGGTGGATATCAGATTGGTGAATCCTCAAATGCATTCTCCCTACAGGTTCCCTTTTAACATAGGTTCCGACAATGAAACCATTTTTTTGGCACATAATTGATCAGACTACAATCCTTCTCAGGTTACCAACAAAAGGTACCGAGTAGTCTAGAGCGTTGGCATTCTTATCTTCTCCAGAGAGAAGAAGTCTCACCCGAAGTGCAACCAAGACAAGAAGATAGGGAAGGGAAGGGAAAATACCTAGGACAATTTCCAGAATCTTCAAGATTCACCATAGTCTTGCGCAAGAAGAACTAACCAAAGAATAGATTTGAACTCATTCATAACTAATAATAAAGACAACGGAGTTGTGAAAACATTTGAAAACAATTCTAGGTATTGATCTTATCATAAATGAAGAAGCAAAGTAAAGAGACAATTGATAACCATAGACAAAGAATTACACAATATATTTCAAAATTTTGTCCTTCCATATATATTATCATCAAAAGAGATTCTCATATGCAATTTAACAGATACAGGTCATTACTCTATTACAAGATTTTATGGCTCCGGACTCATTCCTCAGAGATCTATATACCCTTTTCCAAAAAAGAATGTGCAAACAAAATGTTTAGGAAATGTACATGCATTTCCTCAAAATCATAATTTCAATTTAAGCTACCATGGCATTGAACAATTTACAGTCTAAGATATATACCCAACAAAGTTGTCATTCATTTTAATGGGAGTCATCCTTATAGGATGTTAACAATAAGTAACATTTTCCTCATCTTATTTCTCTAAGCTCACATGCTTCCACTCTAACACTATGTTTGTCTATATAGGTACACCATGTGATAATAATCAGGTGTAACGATATCAATGAGGATACCCAAGGAAGAAGGTATGTGGTTATATTATGATCATCTCTTACACCATAAATATGAGTATTGTGATTGCTCTGCATATGAAAAAGATATATATTTGTGAAGTGTATCCCTATTCAATAAAATGAAATGTATAAGCGCATAATATATAGATTAAATCCCCCCCACCTTTCTGATTCTTTGGAAGATCATTGATGAAGCAATGAACTTTGTGGATAAGAGGAACAATATGATATCTTCCTCTCTTGAGATTAGGTGATTCAAACCAACCTTGAACACTCATTATATTATTATTCAAATTGAGGAGTCCTTCAACAAAATAACATCCAAGTGAAAGTAGATGAGTTGATCAAACTATGGAAACCGAATTATATCATGCTTCATCTATTAGGATCATCATAAGTAGAATAAATTTCAAACTTTGAATCACAAACTTCCCATGTCATCCACAATTCCAATGGTTTTAATGGGAAGGTCACTAGATCTTCTAGATGAAGGATTAAGGAGCTTATTTTAGGCTACTCTATTACCAAGCTTGGCCTTTCTCATTGCTTCATTTGATATTGATGATTTCTTGAATTTATTAAAGGCTATTGATCCTTTGAATTTATTTTGAGAGAATTTGTGACCTTATAAACAACAATACAAATTTATAAACAACATGTATATTTACAAATTCCATTGCTAAAATTCTATTATAAAGTATGACACATATTGATGGTTTTACTCTTAAATCCTTTAGTTTTGTTCCTTATTATATGGAAAATATGTAATAATAGCTTTCTTGGGTTGTGCATGCT
>JZKD02S2004241.1:161820-176883 GCA_000966675.3 Picea glauca | reverse complement strand
ATTTTTTTATAGGTTTATATTTACATTTTAACATCACAGAAGACCTACTTGATCTACAATCACTTTTACTTCTAATTAATTTAAAATTTGTATAAATAAATTAATTTTACCACTACCCAAATGGATTGGTTTCGACAATGACCTTCATTATCATAATTGTTTCAAAAAAAAAATAAAATGTGGTATCACAAAGATAAAAAGAATCAACTTTCTTGTGATAGAGACCTTATACTACACAAATGGTTATATATATATATATATATATATATATATATATATATATATATTATAATGACCATGTTTTATGTTAAATCAAATAAAAGAAGATGAATAAATGAATATCATTCAAAAGAATAGAATGTTACTTTCAACAATGATCTTAATGTATATGAATAATCATTATATAAGAATTTATAATCAAAATTCACCACAACATTTAACAATGTGACTATGGATCAAATATAAATTAAACTCTTCACTCCATTATTAATATGACTTATAACATAGTCATAGATTAAGACAAAACTAACTAAACTAAAATGGTTAAGATAATCTTTTCACATCATCATAGTTGACATATACATCCTTATCTAAATAAATTTTTGTTTTCCAAATAACACACATTTTACTTCTTAAAATCCCAGGTGAATTGACCTTTCTCATGCAAATCATTCCTAATTATACAGGAAAATGATAACCTCATTTTTAGATCAAATTAAAAACCAATCAATGGTATTTTCAAAGTCAACTAGGATCTAGGATAGACAAGTCTCCTTTCCTATGTCTCCTATGGATAAGACTATCCTTCACAATCCATTTTTCATTCAATCATTAAAAACACTTTATTTGACATTTGTGCATCCAAAACGTTTCAACATGTGAAATACTGAAAGCAATGAAAAATATATCATCAAGTAATTTAGATATGTTTTGGTTATTATACTAAGGGAAAAAATGGGATGAAATAACAATGAAGAGAGCCAAGGTAACTTAGTGAGGAAACTGGGAAAAACATAACAAAATATGCATTAATACAAGCTCAAGAAATACATAGCATTCAACTGCCAACCTACAAGATGGTGGTCATGAAATACACAATGAAAACTCTAGAAATGGATATAAATGCTTGAGGTCATAATATTGTGGAAGAAACTATGCATAAGACCAGGGCACAATTTTTTTTTTCGATAGAGGTTCATGAAAAATAATTTTGCACATAGTTAAATTCATTGCACAATATAGGCAATAGAACACATAATTTGGAAATGGGTTTGAGTTTTGAAAGAGATGTAAGGATGGAAAGGCTTTGAGTAAAGCAATGGGCACAATAAATTCTCATTGGATTTCAATTATAAATCGAAGGCCAATTGGGTAGTGGCCCTTACATCCATGACACATATTCAATGAATCATCCAAAGCTTAAATTAATGGCCAATATTGTAACATCCCGCTCTTGCACACTGATCGAACTTATTCTTTGAGGACACGTGCTCACAAGTGATCAAGATTATTATTCTATTAAAACATTGATTTTGATTATGAGGCGTTATGGGTTGATGTCATGTTTTTCTACTGCATTGACATAGAGAGGTTCTATTGACTCGGTTTTACTGAGTGTGCAGGATTTTGGACCTCAAGGATGCAAAGGCATCGATGGAACCCCTTGGACTCCGGATCGAGTCGAGGAGTGAACCATTGGGGTTCGATTGTTTTATATGTGATATTAGGGCATCTAATTAGATGATATGATTATGGATATATTTCTGACATGATTCGTTGATGATGCAGAATGATGATAGCTTGCCAACCAGACTCACATGTGGAGTAGAGGGGTCATGCATGACTACCATAGATGTTGAGGGAGAGGTGTGGACAACAACCCTACCACAACCTACTAGCACTCTCACCCTGGCTCGAACTGTAGACTAACGTTTACCTATTTCGAGAGGACCCACGATGTCATGAGGGAAGACTGCGACAGTCGCTCATGATGATTCTAAGGGGTGTGTAATAAGGTGGGGGCCTTATTCCTTAGATGCCCTTAGTCTCCCACAAGTTCACCTGGCGGAGTATTGAATCCAGGTTTTTTTTATGTCTACCAAGTCAGTCAAGAGGCGAGTGGCACCCTTGAAGCACATGGTGCATCCTTAAGGGCACGTCACACAAGAAAAATGGAAAGAGGCGAGTGGCACCCTTGGAGTACGTAGTGCATCCTGAAGGGCACGTCGTGCAAGGGAAACAGATGAGGTGAGTGCCACCCTTGGAGCCCCTAGTGCATTCTGAAGGGCACATCACATTGTTAATGATAAATGAATGAACCTAGATGGCCTTAGGACGAATAACGGGATAATAAAACTTTTAAAACAATTCCCCTAATAAAATGTCGCCCAACACGAAAATTAAAGTCTAGGTATAAATTATATTGGTGGCATTTTTTTTTTATCCTTTTAATATATATATATATATATATATATATATATATATAAAATAAATAATGATGATAATATTAATGAATCTTGTAACAAGAAGGGAGTAAGTAATTTAATTGATTCATAAAAATCTCTTGGGATAAAAATTAAAAAGGGGGAAATAATTGTTTTATTATATTATGATAATTTAAAAATTATTAATTAAAAAGGGAAAAGGGAAAAGTTAATTTCTACACCTGCCAAATTGAGTTCTAAATGAAAAGGGGACAGAGGGAAATCTAAAATAATTAGGAAACTAGGAAAAGAGGGAAACATAAACAAAAAAGGGAAACACAAGGGAAAAAGAAAAAAGTCAAACTTAGTAAGGTATCTAACATTTAAGAACTTTCTAAATTAACTCAGCTAGTAAATTGGTAATGGGGAAAGTCATTAAAACTTGTAAGGGAATATGGGGACACCTAGGAGCGATTCTAGGATTAGGTGGGTGAGGGAAATAGGGGTAAATAATTAATTAAATAAATTAATTTATGGAGGAATGAAGGGGATGGGTGACACTTGTACACAAAGGATTTTTAGAAATTAATTTATTAAACATTAATTTAAATGGGATTTTCGGAAGGTAAAGGTCTTCGAAAATCTATATAAAGGAGGGAGGAGGAGGAAGAGAGATCTCTTATATTTGGTGTAATGTTATGCTGCAAAAATCTATACTTGACTGACTTAGCTTGTGGGAGTTGGGATACCCAGCTCGGTAAGGAGTGGTAGCTTGGCCTTGCGAGGTGAACTGGGAGCTATCTGATTCTCTGGTTAATGTGCATGGGCCCTTTGTGGCTAGGGGCACTAAGGGGAAGAAGAGTACCCCTAGCATTCGCTAGGAGGTATCGGTGAAGTCTCATGGGTTAGCACGTGGGAGTTGCACGGAGCGCACAAGACATCAACTCAGAGCGGGTGATTAGGAAACGATACACTTTCTTATGCAATAATATGGTATGCTTTTTGCATGGTAGATTGTAGTAGGATTTATGCTTTGGATCTGCAGGTTTAATTGGGTAAGTAAATTGATTGTCTTAGCGTTCTAGTTGATGACTGAATTTTTGCATGGCCTATAGCTCGATGATTGATTGAATCCCATGGCCTTCAATTCCAGGCATGTCTTGACTGCCCTGTGGTGTATTGATTTGTGAAGATTGTGGTTGTTTTTTCCTTTCGTCCCTAGCTCATCATTCCTCACTTGAGAAGTCAACTAGGAGCCTGATCTATGGTCCTTGCTTCGGTGTTAATAGACCTATGGATCTCAACACCCTTCTTTTCTGTGCGTGGATGATGAGCGAAGGACGTTCCTGTCAGTCATCTACCTCTGTTATTGTCCTTGGCTGATTGTTTGACTTGCTCCATTTAGCAAAGACCTCTGCATATGAATGATCTTGTGTCCTTGTTGGTTTTTTTCTACGCCTTAACTGATAGAATCCTTGCAATCATTTCAATGAATTTTCCCATTGGATCCTTGCGTTTCTCTTACTGTTGTCTGTGTTGTATTGGTATTCTGGCAATGGAAAAATGAATTGATTTCATGTTTACATTTTTGTATTGGTATCCTTGAAATGAAAAAACGTTTTTATTTGTTATTCATGTTTGCATTTTTGTATTGGTATCCTGGAAATGGAAAAACGTTTTTATTTTTTATTCCTTTATGCATTGTATTGGTATTTTGGCAATAGAAAAATGAATTGATTTCATGTCTACATTTTTGTATTGGTATCCTGGAATGAAAAAATGTTTTTATTTGTTATTCATGTCTACGTTGTATTGGTATTCTGGCAATGGAAAAACGAATTGATTTCATGTCAACATTTTTGTATTGGTATCCTGGAATGGAAAAACATTTTTATTTGTGATTCATGTTTGCGTTGTATTGGTATTCTAGCAATGGAAAAATGATTTTATTCCTTGTCTACATTTTTATAATTGGTATCCTAGAAATGGAAAAACGTTTCTGTGTTATTCATGTTTGCGTTGTATTGGTATCCTAGCAATAGAAAAACAAAATCATTTCCATGTCTGCATTTTTATAATTGGTATCTAGGTAAGGGAAGGGTGTTTTGGTCATTCCTGTATGCATTTTCATTTGGCATCCGGGCAATGAAAAAGGGAAACCACAATTTTTCCATTTAAAGCATGCCTGAGATTTTCATTGAAGTGCCCACGTTTTTGCTTTAAAAATTGACAAAGGTGGTCGTTGAAATGCCTGCATTTTTTGCTTTTAAAAGTGGACAGAGATTGTTGTTGAAATTCCCACATTTTTTATTTTAAAAGTTGACAGAGATTTTTGTTGAAATGCCCACATTTTCTCTTTTAAAAGTTGATAGAGATTGTTGTTGAAATACCCACATTTTTTCCTTTAAATCGATTGACTGAGTTGCTGATAAAACGCCCATGAATTTGTTTTAAATCGATTGCCTAAGATTGTTGTAAATGCCCACGATTTTTGTCAATTAAATGTGACTGCGTTTTCTGTAAAGGCCCATGATTTTTTCCAATTAAATGTGACTGAGTTTGTTGTAAATAACCACAGATTTGCCCAAAAAACATTGACTGAGTTCGTTGTTGAAGGGATACAATTTTGCTATTTAGAATGTTGACTGCGTTGATTGTCGAATGACTATGAGTTGATCCTTCTACAATTGTTTTGTCTTCTTATTCTCCTTCAATTTGAGTGTACCCAACATTCTTACTGCCAAACATTAATTGCTACAACCATGTTGTTGGTTAGATTAATTGCTATGTAACAGCCATGTTATTTTCCACGCTAATTGCTACAGCAATATCAAAGGACACCAATTTCCTTCCTAATATTAATTGCCACATCAATGTCAATTGCTACAGCGATGTTAACAGTCAATAGCTCTCGTCTTAATGTTACACACATCTAGTTATTTTTGGCATGGTTATATTAGAAAGACGTCATGTGTAATTTAAATGATTACAAGTGTTATATTGTAGCATTTTATATTGATGTGGATAATGTAGTTATATATTGTCATTTGATACTTAGATTGTAATTTTGGGGATTAACTTAGAATTACCCTTTTAGATGGTGATTAATGGTTAAATGAGTTTAGGAGTATTAACCAAAGTATAGATTAATTTTGCTAAATTAATTTGTAGTTAATGACTAAATCATAATGCAACATTGTTGAATTGATTCGTAATTGAGGTTATTTCGATTGAAATTAATGCTGGATTGTAATGTAGAATTGTCGATTGATTTGAAGGTGATGTTATTTAGATTGAAATTAATGACTATGGTGTAAAGTAGAATGGCCGACTGGATTGTATTAATTGTTAATCAGTTGGTAAGTTAAAGAGTAAATTATAATTTAGACTTGCTAAATTTCAATGGATATTCAATGTCAAAAACAATTTGTAACTGTTTACTAGTTTAGACTTGATGAATGGGTTGGGTGGTTGATGAAGACGTGACTCCCCTGGTATTCATTCTCTTGTATCTCATCAATATTTTGTGTGGGGTGTTGGTATAGTCTCCCTGTCAGTATTCGGCTCCTAGCGCGTTGGAGTTTTCTAGAGTCCTCGATCCAGATAGGATGTGTTGTGCCAAGGTTATTGACGCGTCTATCATTGGGGGACGACATGATTCCTAATGAGGGGATCATGGCATGCCCTATTTGGATAGCAGCGAATGATAACTTGGTCGGATTCGGTGCCTTCCTTGTGAGTGTTGTCGAGCGTTGCAAGTTTGTTTTTGTGCATGGGTTGAACGCCTTCATGTGTTTGGTTCGCACACCTTGAGGTTCTAGTATTTGTTCGTTAAGGTCATTGTGTCAGGAGGGGGATTTTTTCCCTTGGCTTGTAGGCGGGGTCCTGTTGTGTCGGGCGGGTAGTCATTTCTCCTTGTCTTAACGCATGTTTCGCCCCATTTCTCCTGTGCTAGGGCGTTGAGTCATAGTTTCCTATTGCCTGGACTACATGCTTATGTTCATCATCAATGGTGAGGTAAACTGTTATTGTCATCGCCTTCTTTCCCTCATAAAAAAAAATTACAATTTTTCTTTGCTTGTAGTCGAAACAAGGGGGCCGTTACATATGGTATCAAAGTGGGTTCAACCCTACGACTGTGGATCGCCTTGCTTTCCACTAGAGAAAACCTTTGAGTATCAACCTAGCGCTACTTAAAACTTTAACGATTTCATCTGGTGATCTCGTTTAGAGGACCCTCGGAGGTTCGCAATGTGGTGTCATAGAAGGAAGTGTGATGCCTGCAGAGGTTTCTTCACCCTCAGAGTCAAACTCCCAAGGGGAGGGGAAAGTCCTTGGGTTAGATTCACTTGTTGTAAGGGATGACGATGATTTGACAAGGCTCTTCTAGGTAATGTGAAAGGGCCTTGATTCACCATCAGTACTGAGAGGAGGCCAAGGCACCTGTACCCCTGAGGGTCCACAATGCGCCCTATCTAGTACCATTAGCATCCACCGAGAACTCGAGAGAGTTGAGTTCTCGAGTCCACGAATGTGGTGAATGAATGTGTCATCAAGACACGGTTTTAGGGCAAGGCATTGTACTTCACGCTTCATGATTATGACCTCCAGCCTGAAGGTCAGCAGGGTGGTATTTCAACTGAAGGGGAGTGCTCCTATATGGCGGAAGATGCTCCTACCACATTTGAACATGGCCTTCGATGAAGTGTCATGGAAAATTTTCAAGGAACGGTTCCAGGAGAGGTATCTTCTGAGGAATTCGTTGAGCATTAGCTCCATGAGTTTAATGCCTTGCAATAAGGAAACCACATGGGGCCTGATTACGAGGCCCATTTTGGAGCTGCTTTGGTATGCTCTTCACCCAAATTAATGAGAAACTTACGGTCAACAATTTTGTGTTGGCCTTAGTGTTAGAATTCATCTTCTACTTCGGTTACCAGGATTACTAGACCGAAGAAAGTATGTTGGAATGCGGGGAGCCACATTTCCAGTGCAACAACCCAGTGAAGAGGATTAGAGCATCTCAATCAGTCGGACCCACTACCATGGGAGATTTGGGAAAGGTCCATCAGATTCATGTAGTGGTGAATAACCATGAGGCAGAGCACCAGTCAAATGCACTCAAGACATCAGGTACCATCACTAAATAGATCCTTAGTATTTGATAGATCTTGGTGCTACCGAGAGTTTAATTTCTAGTGCAACATTAAAAAGGATTAAGCTAAAGGAAGTCGAACAAGATGAGTTTAACTTTGTAGATATGGCTTCGAGAGCCAACAATGGGTTGGAGGAAAGGTTACGAGTCATACCTTAACCTGGGAGATGTTTTCACCAGGGCCAACTTGTACGTCACAATCTTCAGATCTTATGACGTCATGATCAATATGGACTAGTTGAAATTTCATGAGGTGATACTCAACTGTAAGATGAAATGATTGAGCTTGGTCGATGATGAAGGATAGGGACTTGTGATTGTAGGTAAGAACCAGGGAGTTTCCTTGAGTTTCATCTCTTCCTTGCAGCTATGGAAGAACATGCGCAAGGGGTGAAATATTTATGCAATCCTTGCATTAAATGAGAAGAGAGTGGTGGAAGGTCTAGAAGACCTTCCGGTGGTGAGAGAGTTTGCAGACGTCTTTCCAGAGGAGTTACCTAGGATGTCGTCAGAGAGGGAATCTATAGACCTAAAACTGGGGACTGAACTGATAGAGAGAACACCTTATTGGATGTCGACCCTGGAGTTACAGGAGTTGAGAATGCAATTGAAGGAATTGCTAGACCTAGGAATGATACATCCAAGTGTGGCACCGTGGGGTTCACCTATTATTTTTTATATGAAAAAAGGATGGGTCGTGGAGGCTCTTCATTGACTATCATCAATTGAACAAGGAAACGATCAAGAATCAATATCCATTACCGAGGATTGATGATCTATTCAATTAGATGAAGGGTGCGATGTTGTTCTCAAAGATCGATTTGCGATCAGGGTATCACCAATTACGGATCAAGGAGGAGGAGGTCCATAAGACCCATGGGTTGGATAAACGGGGTGTTCCACAAGTACTTGGATACATTCGTCCAAGTATTCATGGATGATATTTGATTTACTCTCAGACAACGAAGGAGCATGACGAGCGCTTGCGCATGGTACTATAGTGTCTACGACAACACAAATTGTATGGAAAGTTGTCCAAATGCTCGTTTTATCAATTGAAGATCCACTACTTAGGGCATGTCATCTCCGGGGAAGGTATCTCCATTAATCCAACAAAGGTCGAGGCTATTATGGAATGGCCTACACCGACGACTATCCCAGAAGTGCGTAGCTTCATGTGTTTAGCAGGATACTATCGATGGTTCGTCGAGGGATTCTTGAAGATAGAAAACTCGATTAATGAGTTACAGAAGAAGAGCGAGAAGTTTGTTTGGACCGAGATATGCATGGAGGGATTTCAGAGGCTCAAGGAGTTGTTGACAACAATATCGATACTAAATGTCCCTGACATGGACGCGAACTTCTTGGTATGCACTGACGCATCCAAGGAGGGCTTAGGAGAAGTCTTGATGCAAGACAGTAGAGTGATCTCTTACATCTCCAGGAAACTAAGAAGGCATGAGGAGAACTATGCAACGCATGATTTGCAGTTGATTAGCCATCATTTATGCCTTGAAGGTTTGGAGACACTACCTTGTTGGATGAAAATTTGAGCTAAAGATGGAACACTGTGGACTACATCACCTCTTTACACAAAGCAACCTGAATGCGCGACAATGGTATTGGTCGGAATTTCTTAGCGAGTACAACTTCAAGATCACTTACATAAAAGGAAAAATGAAATGAGTGGCAGATGCATTGATTCAGAGACCACGCATCTTTTCGGTGATGCCTCTTCAGACAAATCTACATGAAAATATTATAACTTTACAGCGTGACGATGACTGGTACAAAGAGGTCAAGGTTTTTATCAGAAAAAATACAATGATGGTACCAAAATTTGAAGGATTTACGTTTGATGACAATGGATTATTGAGGTTTAAAAATAGGATTTACGTACCGCTGAACGACTAGTTGACGATGTTGATCCTAAGCGAGGCTCATAGAGACGTATACATGGCTCACCTAGGAGCACGAAGATGAGGGTGGACCTTAAACCCTTATTCTTCTGGAAGGGAATGAAGCAAGACCTAGTCAACTATGTGGCCAGATGTCTAGAATGTTAGTAGATAAAGGTTGAAAATAGACACCCAACAGGATTACTACAGCCACCCGCTATTCCATAATCGAAATGGGAGGTTATTTCAATGGATTTTATTGTTAGATTTCCACTAACAACAAGGAGACACGACTTGATTTTCGTAGTAGTAGACACTCTGACAAAGAGTGCTCACTTTATTCCTTTGCACATGATGTATCAGGAACTTTCCATAGCTAGAGTTTTCATAGATGAGATTGTGAGGCTACATGGCATGCCTAAGAGGATTATATTTGATCGAGGATCGATGTTTACTAGATGATTTTGGACGAGTTTCCAAGAGGCATTGGGAACCCAATTTAACTTCAGTAGTGCATATCACCCGAAGACTGACGGGCAAACCGAACGAACAAGCCAGACCTTGGAGGACATGTTGCACATGTACGCGATGGACCAACAAAAGAGTTGGGAAGAATTATTTCCACTAGTGGAGTTCGCTTATAACAACAGTTACCAAAGCACCATTAAGATTGCGCCTTTCAAGTTTCTTTACGGGCGACCATTTCGTATGCCTTTGAGTTGGGATTGTCTTAAGGATAGGGTCTTGGTGGGACCAAAAGAGATCCAAGAAATGGAAGAGAAAATCCAAACAATAAGACAAAGGATTAAAGAAGCGCAGGATTGACAGAAGAGTTATGCCAATGCACATCATGTTGACCGTAATCAAGAGGTTGGTGATCGAGTCTTCTTGCGGGTTAAACCGCATAAGAGTTCGATCAAGTTTGGAAAGGGAGATAAAATCTCTCCTAGGTTTGTGGGACCTTTCGGGATTTGTAACACCCTGTTTCCCCCAGTCTGTAAAAATAACTATATTGGCCGAGAACTATGGAAAACTCCAAGATGTGAATGTGTGATTTGATGGACCCTATATAAGAGGATCGATGAATGTAAATGATGTGTGTATATATATGTTGGATGACTGCTGAGAGGAGGATGTGCTAAAAAAGAGACCACGATGGCTGATGAAAGGTGGTGGAAGGCACCTAGAATGGTGGCATTAACTTCCACCGAACCGATACCGTGTTGGTCTTTACTGGCTCAAAGACCAAAGATGCTCTCTGGCCCTAGAATGAATTACTCACTGGGATGGTAGGTGGGGAGGATCCTCATGAGTTAATGAGGGATAGGAGTGAACCACCCATCCGTAGAATCCCTTAGACCTGACCACTGTGGGGGAATTCGCGCCGCATGCAACCTTGCAAGACAAAGCAAGAAAGGAAGTGTGGGGAGAGGGCATGCGACAGGGAATCATGGAAGGAGAACTAGAGGAACTCTGGAAAAATATAGGGAGTCATGAGCAGAGGAGAAGGAGAGTAACCTTCGTCCTGGGATTTCGATGAGTGGGAAGTAAGAGACTGAGTCTCAAAGTATCATGGTCTAGCTCGGGGGTGGTTAGTGGTAAATCCATTTGGAGTCGCTGAGCCTATGGTTGGGTGGAAACGAGCACCCCTTTCAACAATTGTGCCACACTTGGTGTTCTTTTTTATAAGTGTTTACATCTCATATCTTGAATTAAATATAATGGATACATGCTCATGTTTGTACACTTATAAATGATTGATTTATGTATAGAAGTGTTTGCCTGGTGTTTCGGTCAGCAACAATGAATGCTTGCTTATACTTATATGACTATAATCGATTTCTGTACAGAATGTATAAGTTTAGATTCGAGCTCATCCCCTAGAGAGTTATCCCATGCTCATGACCCATGATATGCCCTGGTTGTTTTCCCGAAGTCACCTCCTTCTAGGAAGCCCCATCACATTCGAGATCTAGAGTGAGTTTCTGGAAGGGACTATCGTTTTTAAGTAAGAATTTAATCTTACCTCACCCCTGTCATAGAGTATTTAGCTCGATAATCTATGAAGACCCTTCAGTCAGGTCAACTAGCCTTGTGATAATTACCCACGAATCCGTTGAAGGATTTTATGGCCTAAGTTTGGAAATCTTGTACCAGAAAGACTGCTTCCCTCAGTTTTGGTGTTTCGGAGTTTTGACAATGGGGAAATTCAAGGGTAAGTTCCCTTGTACTCGCCAATCATGAAATCCCAAAGTATGAAACCCCGAAAAGGTCTAGCATGGATAAGTCTTGGTGTTTCGGTGTTTCGGTAACCAGGAAATCCAAGGGTAAGTTCCCTTATACTCGACAATCGTGAAATCTCGAAGTATGAAACTCCGAAAAGGTCTACCGTGGATAAGTCTTGGTGTTTTGGTGTTTCGGCAACCGGGAAACCCAAGGGTCAGTTCCCTTGTACTCACCAATCGTGAAATCCCGAAGCATGAAACCCCGAAAAGGTCTAGCATGGATAAGTCTTGGTGTTTCGGTGTTTTAGCAACAGGGAAACCCAAGGGTCAGTTCCCTTGTACTCTCCAATCGTGAAATCCTGAAGTATGAAACCCTGAAAAGGTCTAGTGTGGATAAGTCTTGGTGTTTCAGTGTTTCGGCAATCGGGAAATCCAAGGGTAAGTTCCCTTGTACTTACCAATCGTGAAATCCCGAAGTATGAAACCCCAAAAAGGTCTAGCGTGGATAAGTCTTGGTTTTTCGGTGTTTCAGCAACCGAGAAATCCAAGGGTAAGTTCCCTTGTACTCGCCAATTGAAAAATCCTGAAGTATGAAACCATGAAAAGGTCTAGCATGGAAAATTCTTGGTGTTTCAATGTTTCAGAAACCAGGAAAACCAAGGGTCAGTTCCCTTGTACTCGCCAATCACGAAATCCCAAAGTATGAAACCCCGAAAAGGTCCAGCGTGGATAAGTCTTGGCGTTTCGATGTTTTGGCACCTGGTATTCCTATGGGTAAGCTATCTTGTAATCGCTAGTTGTGAAATCCTGAAGTATGAGACCCTGAAATGATAATAGCGTGGATGAGATACGGTGTTTCAGTGTTTCGACACCTAGGATATCTAAGAGCAAGTCTCTTGTACTTTCCTGTCCCGAAATCACGACTTGCGAAACCCCAAAATGATAATAGCGTGCTTAGAGTTTGGTGTTTCAACATTTCGGCACCCACGATACCCAAGGGAAACTTTCCTTGTATTTTCATGTCGCGAAGTCCCGACTTGTGAAACCCCGAAGTGATTTTAGTGGATATATGGTTCATAGTTTTGTCTCCCGGGTATCCTAGATACGAGGCCCCTCGTCCTTGCATATTGCAAAATTTTGACTTGCGAAACCCCGAAAGGAACTTAGTAGATATATGGGTTTTTGGTGTTGCAGCACCCAAAAATCTGAAGGATATGAACCCCAATCTTCATACATCACGAAATCCTGGTACGCAAAGTCCTGGTGAGTGAAATCCCAAAGCGTCTTGGTGTGAATAGGATTTCAGGTTTCGTGGTTTGAAGAGTCGAAGATTTTGACTCCCTTGCATCTCAAACTCCTGGTTTTCGAAGTCCCAAAATGTGAAAGGTGCCTCTTGGCTTAGCTCAGGGTCACAATCAACGGACACATGGAATTGAATCCTACACTTGGTGCGGGAATCGTACATGACGGATTTTCGACGAAAGAACCAGTGAATTGATTTGGTGAAGGTCGCGATTGAAGGACCTAGCCTACGCTAGAACCTCACAAGAATTCATAAAATCTGTCCCTCGATGATGAAGAAGAAAGAAAAAGGTGAAAAATTCTAGTTCCCATAGTGGGTGTGTTACAAATTGGTATCAGAGCATGGTTACAACATTTGGCTTGCTTGGACTCATGAATGGATTGTGCAGAGACTCCATTCGGAGTACTGTTAAAAGGAGTACCTCTTTACCTTTACCCCCTCAATTAAAAGTCAAAGTTAAGAATGAAAAATCCTATTTTGTGTGTGCATGTGAAAAATATGAATTATGTACTGGTCATAAATGAATATAAATATTGACTAACAACCAACATTTTTCTTTTTCACACAAGTGTAAGATCAACCATGGGAAATTACAGATATATATAATGGCGACTCACCATGAAGTGGGAGAGGGCTCCCACAATAGATATGAAGAGTCTGACGAAAGGAGGAAAATAGGGACCCTTCCAAATCTAGCTGAGACTGTGATGAGCCTCATGGTCGAATTGTAGAGCTGCAAGGATGACAACGAGAGGATGATAAAAGAGAAAGAGAAGCAAATGGAAATTAATGCAGTTTTACTACAGAGCTTATCCGACATACAAAGACAATTGCAACATGAACCTGAGATACAGAAACATGGTCATGTCAGTGGCCAAACTGAGAGGATCACCTCGAGAAAGGTCCACCCTAGAGATAAGGGAAAAGCATCGGACAATTCTTCTGGAAAGGAAGCTAACGACTCAGAGGGATCTTCTAGCAGCATAACTAGTTTTCATTCCCAAAGAAAATGAAAGAAGTAGAAACTTTCCAAGATTCATAATCTCGAAGAGTTCAATAAGGCCAAACCACCCTCCTTCGATGGTGAAATAAAGAAGGGAGAGGAAGAGGAGGCCTGGTTGCTTGAACTAAAGAAGTATTTCAGAGTCCATGACTTCTCAGAAAACATGAAGGCTCGAGTAGCCACCTTCAACTTGAATGGAAAGGCTTCCATTTGGTGGGAAGAACTTAAGAGTGTAAAAGGGATTCACGAAGAAGACTTGTCTTGGGAATGGTTTGAGAAATACTTCAGGAAGAAATATCTATCGGAAAAATACTTCGACGAAAAGACTAAAGAATTATATGAACTCAAGCTGGGGAAACTCACCATAGAGGAGTATGTCAGGAGATTCCTCGAGTTGCTGAGGTATGTACCCTACATAAAAGTAGAAGAGGCAAAGGTGCAATGATTCATCAGTGGACTACCTAAGGACTATCAGAACAGGATTGAATTTAACGAACCAAAGACCCTAGAAGATACTATCTGAAAGGAAAGATATTGTTATGAACAACTTGAGCATTGGATAGGACCTCGCGAAGGCTGGAAGCAGAAGAATAGTTCGGGATTCCAAAAAAGGGGGGTTTAAATCCCCAAGATTTAAGGACTATAAAAAGAACTCAAGGATGAGCTTCCCAGCCCAAAGTGTACACCAACAGAACTTTCCCTCCTTGAGTGGAAATAAACTTTCTAGACCTGCCCTAGTAAAGACTGATAACCCAAAGAGAGAACCTTTGAAATGTTGGGGTTGTGGAGAAGAACATCTACTGAGGGACTGCCCACACCGACAATAGAACACTCGAAGAATTTACAACATTCAAGAAGCAACCATCATCAATAACGCGGCCATGAGTGTACTGCAAATTTATGTAGCCTTGGATAATAACCAAGCTAACCACTAAGCTTCAGTGGTGGAAATTGAAGGTATGATCACCAACCATCCAGTGTCTATTCTGATTAACCCTGGTTCAAATTTGAGTTATATAGCCCCTAAGGTTGTGGATAAATGTAAACTACAACCAC
>JZKD02S2004241.1:135928-156278 GCA_000966675.3 Picea glauca | reverse complement strand
CCGACTTGCCAAACCCTAAAATGATAATAGCGTGGTTAGAGTTTGGTGTTTCAGCGTTTCGGCACCCGAGATATGCAAGGGCAAGTTTCCTTGTATTCGCATGTTGCGAAATCCCGACTTGCGAAACCCCAAAGTGAGTTTAGTGGATATATGGTTTGGAGATTCGGCTTTCGGGTATCCTAGATATGAGGCCCCTTGTCCTCGCATATCACGAAATTCCAACTTGCGAAACCCCAAAAGGAACTTAGTAGATATATGGGTTTTTGGTGTTGTGGCACCTAGAAATTTGAAGGATATGAACCCCTGTCTTCATACATCTCGAAATCCCGGTATGCGAAGTTCTAGTGAGTGAAATCACGAAGCAGCTTGGTGTGAATCGGATTTCGGGTTTCGGGGTTTGAAGAGTTGAAGATTTTGACTCCCTTGCATATCAAACTCCCGATTTTCGAAGTCCCGAAATGCGAAAGGCGCCTCTTGGCTTAGCCTGGGGTCACAACCAAAGGAAACATGGAAGTGAATCCTACACTTGGTGCGCAAATCGTACAGGATGGATTTTTTATGAAAGAACCAATGAATTGGTTTTGTGAAGGTCCCGATTGGAGGACCTAGCCTATGCTAGAACCTTGCAGGAATTTGGAAACTCTGTCCCTCGATGATGAGGAATAAAGAAAAAGGCGAAAAATTCTATCTCCCGTAGTGGGTGTGTTATAGGATCATGGAAAGAAAGGGGCCCGTCACCTATCGACTTTCCTTTCCTAATTCCTTGAGGCGTATTCACGATGATTTTCATGTACTGTTTTGAGACATTATATTATTGATCCTACACATGTTATTGACATGAGTTCCTTGCAGGTATCGGATGAGGGGGCGCTCATGGATGAGCCAACCTACATCTTGGATCATCGCATTCGAAAACTATGGCATCGAATAGTAGATCAGGTCAAGGTCTAGTGGGACAACTATATTCTGCACTCGGAGACCTGGGAGGATGCATATGATATGGGCCAACAGTTTCCATTTTTGTTTGATAGATAGACTTATGATACTGTGATACACATTATTTTCGACACTTATACTGTGAAAGTTTAGGATGAAGTTTAGACCAAGAGGGAGTGTATGTAACATCTCGCTCTTGCGCACTGAGTGAATTTATTCTTTGAGTACACTTGCTCGCAAGTGATCCAGATTATTATGCTATTAAAACATTGATTTTGATTATGAGGCATTATGGGTTGATGTCATGTTGTTTTGCTGCATTGACATAGACAACTACTAATGAATCGGTTTTACTGAGTGTGCAGGATTTTGGACCTCGAGGATGCAGAGGCATCGATGGAACCCCTTGGACTCCATATCGAGTCAAGGAGTGAACCATTGGGGTTTGATTTTTTTATATGTGATATGAGTTCATTTGATTAGACGATATGATTGTGGATATATTTCTGACATGATTTGTTGATGATACAGGCTGACGATAGCTTGATGAACAGAATCACATCTAGAGTAGAGGGGTCACACACGACTACTAGAGATGTTGAGGGAGAGGTGTGGACAATAGCCCTGCCATAGCCTACTAGCACTCTCGTCGTGGCTTGAACTGTAGGTTAGCGTTTACCTAGTTCGAGAGGACCCATGATGTCATGAGGTAAGATTGCGACAGTCGCTCATGATGATTCTAAGGGGTGCGCAATAAGGCAGGGGCCTTATTCCTTAGAGGCCCTTACTCTCCCACAAGTTCACTCGAAGGAGTATTGACTCCAAGGGTTTTTGATGTTTTCCAAGTCAGTCTAGTGGCAAGTGGCACCCTTGGAGCACGTGGTGTGTCCTGAAGGGAACGTCACGCAAGAAAAATAGAAAGAGGTGAGTGGCACCCTTGGAGCACGTAGTGTGTCTTGAAGGGCATGTCACACAAAGGAAACAGATGAGGTGAGTGGAACCCTTGGAGAAACTACTACATCCTGACGGGCATGTCGCGTTGCTAATGATAAATGAATGAAACTATATGGCCTTAGGATGAATAACGTGATAAGAAATTTTTAAAACAATTTCCCTATTAAAATGTCTCCCATCACGAAAATTAAAGTCTAGGTCTAAATTATACTGGTGGCATAATTGTTTTATCCTTTTAATATATATATATATATATATATATATAGAAATAAATGTATATATTTATAAAAATAAAAATACAATAAATAATGATGATAATCTTCATTAATCTTGTTATAAGAAGGGAGTAACTAATTTAATTGATTCATAAAAATCTATTGGGATAAAAATTAAAAAGGGGAAAATAATTGTTTTATTATATTATAATAATTTAAAAATTATTAATTAAAAAGGGAAAAGGGAAAAGTTAATTTCTACACCTGCCAAATTGAGTTCTAAATGAAAAGGGGAAAGAGGGAAATCTAAAATAATTAGGAAACTAGGAAAAGAGGGAAACATAAAAAGAAAAGGMAAACACAAGGGAAAATGCAGAAATTCAAACTTAGTAAGGTATCTAGCATTTAAGAACTTTCTAAATTAACTCAAYTAGTAAATTGGTAATGGGAAAAGTCATTAAAACTTGTAAGGGAATATGGGGACACCTAGGAGCAATTCTAGGATTGAATTTAGGTGGGTGAGGAAAATAGGGGTAAATAATKAWTTAAATTAATTAATTTATGGAGGAATGAAGGGGATGGGTGACACTTGTACGGGGAGGATTTTTAGGAATTAATTTATTAAGCATTAATTTAAATGGGATTTTGGGAAGGTAAAGGACTTCGAAAATCTATATAAAGGAGGGAGGAGAAGGAAGCGAGATATATTTTGTTTGGCGTAATGTTATGCTGCATAAATCAATACTTGAATGACTTATCTTGTGGGAGTTGGGATACCTGGCTCGGTGAGGAGTGGTAGCTCTGCCTTGCAAGGCGAGATGGGATCTAGTTGATTCTCTGGTTAGTGTGCATGGCCTCTTTGTGGCTCGGGGGGATAAGGGGGAAGAAGAGTACCCCTAGCATTAGCTGGGAGGTACCGGTGAAGTCTCGTTGGTCAGCAAGCGGGAGTTGCAATGAGTGCGTGAGACATCAACTCAGAGTGGGCGATCATGCAAAAATACACTTTCTTTATTTTTGCATGGTAGATTGTAGTAGGATTTATGCTTTGGATCTGCAGGTTTAATTGGGTAAGTAAATTGATTGTCTTAGTTTCTAGTTGATGACTAAACTTTTCTATGGCCTATAGATCGATGATTGATTGACTTCCATGGCCTTCGATTCTCGACATGTCTTGACTGCCCTGTGGTGTATTGATTTGTCAAGATTGTGGTTGTTTTTTCCTTTCGTCCCTAGCTCATCATTCCTCGCCTGAGAAGTCGGCCAGGAGCCTGATCTACGGATGTCACTTCGGCATTAATAAACCTATCGATCTCAATGCCCTACTTTTTTGTGTGTGGGTGATGAGTGAAGGACGTTCCTATCAGCCGTCTACCTTCGTTATTTTCCTTGGCTGACTATTTGACTTGTGCCATTTAGAAAAGGCATCTGTGTACAGATTATCTTGCGTCCTTGTTGTTTTTTTTTTGTGCCTTGACTAATAGAATCCCTATGATCATTTCAATGACTTTTCCCATTTGATCCTTGTGTTTCTCTTACTATTGTCTGCGTTGTATTGGTATTCTGGCAATGGAAAAACAAATTGATTTCATGTCTTCATTTTTGTATTGGTATCTTGGAAATGGAAAAACATTTTTATTTGTTATTCCTGTCTGCATTTTTGTATTGTTATCCTGGAAATGGAAAAATGTTTTTATTTGTTATTCTTATCTGCGTTGTATTGGTATTCTGTCAATGGAAAAACAAATTGATTTTATGTCTGCATTTTTGTATTGGTATCCTGGAATGGAAAAAAAAAATTATTTGTTATTCCTGTCTATGTTGTATTGGTATTTTGGCAATGGAAAAGCAAATTGATTTCATGTCTGCATTTTTGTATTGGTATCCTGGAATGGAAAAACATTTTTATTTGTTATTCTTGTCTGCGTTGTATTGGTATTTTGGAAATGGAAAAACGATTTGATTCCCTGTCTGCATTTTTATAATTGGTATCCTGGAAATGGAAAAATGTTTATGTGTTATTCATGTTTGCGTTGTATTGATATCCTGGCAATGGAAAAACAAAATCATTTCCTTGTTTGCATTTTTATAATTGGTATCCTTGTAAGGGAAGGGTGTTTTGGTCATTCTTGTATGTGTTTTCATTTGGCATATGGGAAATGAAAAAGGGAAACCACAATTTTTCCATTTAAAACGTTCCTGAGATTGTCGTTGAAGTGCCCACATTTTTTCTTTAAAAGTTGACAGAGATTGTCGTTGAAATGCCCATGTTTTTTTCTTTTAAAAGTTGAAAGAGATTGTTGTTGAAATGCCCACATTTTTTCTTTTAAAAGTTGACAAAGATTGTTGTTGAAATGTCCACATTTTTTCTTTTAAAAGTTGACAAAGATTGTTGTTGAAATACACACATTTTTTCCTTTAAATCGATTGACTGAGTTGCTGATAAAACACCCACAAATTTGTTTTAAATCAATTGCCTGATCTTGCTGTAAATGCCCACGATTTTTTCCAATTAAATGTGACTGAGTTTGCTGTAAAGGCCCACGCTTTTTGCCAATTAAATGTGACTGAGTTTGCTGTAAATAACCACAAATTTGCCCAAAAAAGATTGACTGAGTTCATTGTTGAAGGGACACGATTTCGCTATTTAGAATGTTGACCGCGTTGATTGTTGAATGACTACGAGTTGATCCTTCTGTAGTTGTTTTGTCTTCTTATTCTCCTTCAATTTGAGTGTACCCAACATTCTCATTGCCAAACATTAATTACTACAACCATGCTATTGGTCAGATTAATTTCTATTTAACTGCCATGTTATTTGCCAGGCTAATTGCTACAACAATGTCAAAGGACAACAGTTTCCTTCTTAATATTAATTTCCACAACAATGTCAATTGCTACAACTATGTTAAGAGTCAATAGTTCCCTTCTTAATGTTACATACAACTAGTTATTTTTGGTATGGTTATATTAGATAGAAGACATGTGTAATTTAAATGATTACAAGTGTTATATTGTAGCATTTTACATTGATGTGGCTAATGTAGTTATATATTGTCATTTGATAGTTAGATTGTAATTTCAGGGATTAACTTAGAATTACCCTTTTAGATGGTGATTAATGGTTAAATGAGTTTAGGAGTATTGACCAAAGTATAGGTTAATCTTGCTAAATAAATTTGTAATTAATGATTAAATCATAATGTAGCATTGTCGAATTGATTCGTAATTGAGGTTATTTCGATTGAAATTAATGCTTGATTGTAATGCAGAATTGTCGATTGATTCGAAGGTGATGTTATTTAGATTGAAAGTAACGGATATGGTGTAGATTAGAATGGTCGATTGGATTGTATTAATTGTTAATTAGTTGGTAAGTTAAAGACTAAATTATAATTTAGACTTGCTCAATTTTGATGGATATTCAATGTCAAAAACAATTTGTAATTGTTGAATAGTTTAGACTTGATGAATGGGTTGGGTGGTTGACGAATCTTTGAATCCCCTGGTAGTTAGCCTCTTGTGTGTCGTCGACCTTTTGTGTGGGGTGTGGGTATATTCTCCCTGTCAGTATTTGGCTCCTAGCGTGTTAGAGTTTTCTATAGTCCTTGGTCTAGATAGGATGTGGTGTGCCAAGGTTATTGACACGTCTATCACTGGGGGACAACATGATTCCTGATGAGGGGATCATAGCGCGCCCTATTTGGATAGTAGCAAATGATAACTTGGTCGGAGTCAGTGCTTTCCATGTGAGTGTTGTCAAGCGTTGTAAGTTTGCTTTTGCGCACGGGTTGAATGCCTTCATGTGTTTGGTTCATGCACCTTGAGGTTCTAGTCTTTGTTCATCAAGTTTGTTGCATTGGGAAGGGGATGTTGTCCCTTGGCTTGTAGGTGGGGTCATGTTGTGTCGGGCGGGTAGTTGTTTCTCCTTGTCTCAACACATGTTTCACCTTGTTTCTCCTGTGATAGTGCGTTGATTCGTAGTTGCCTATTGCTTGGACTGCATGCTTATGTTTGTCATCAGTGGTGAGGTAAATTGTTGTCGTCGTCGCCTTCTTTCCCTAAAAACAAAAAAATAAAATAAAAATTGCACATATGCTTCGCTTGTAGTCGTAACGAAGGGGTTGTTACAAATATATGGAGAAATATGACAAATGAGAGCTTGGAACATATTGAACCTAATCAAGGTACTATATTTACAGTGAAAATAAATTCATGCATGTTGTATGAATGCTACTAACCGTTGATGGCTTACAAACAAGAATGTGGAATTAGAGTCAATGACCACCCAACAATAGGAAACACAAATATACACTAAAAGCATGCAATACCCATTGAGCTCTAGAAGAAAAAATCCTAAACTAGACAACCCCAAGTACAAAACTAGAAAAAATGCCAAACCCGAAATGCCAAGGAACATACCCAAAATTCTAGCCCGAAGAAAAATAAAGTAACCACAAAGAAGGAATTCCAAACTAGAGATAGCACCCACCTACAAACAAGCAACACAAGAAGACACCAAAAGTCCACGAACCCCATCAATCTCCAACAGAAAATCTTGAAACCAATGAACAAAATATTAAACATAGAACAAACCCAAAATACTAAAAATATTCATATGCCTATTCAATTTCAACTATGCAAGTGAGGGTGAGGCTTAGGGGTTATTATTCGAAGGACTCACACAAGAAAAAAATGTACAAACTACACAATGAGAGTCTTGAGGTTTACATTAAGGTTGCTAAAGGATTTCAGGATTATGAACCAAAGGATCCATTTTACATTATGAATGAAGTAGGCAAAGGGGGAGAACCACCATTCAATGAACCTCAATGTCCAAGAAAACCATTTAATGCAAGCCCATGGAAATTGAATTCGTAGCATAATACCTACATAAGGCCCTGGATATATTGAATGCCCAACATCACACATGCGTACAAGATGTTCAGGTTGATTGAACACATCCATGTACTATAGAACATGAGGACAATGTCAACACTGTAGATGTAGATAAAGAATTTCTAACAAAACAAAATACATTGTAATACACAAATATAATTTTAAAACAAACATTAACTTAGGAAAAAATTAAATGAAGTCTTAATAACCCAAGCCCATCACCATAAAACCCTAATAGCCACCAGTCATTCAGTATATCTCCCACATGGACATAACAAACATAAGCTCATATTCCCTTAATAGCCCCAAGACCTTCACTATATTGTTGGATTACTAAGAGGGGGGGTGAATCCGTAATAGAGAAATTATCCTCTTTAACCACAAAATGCAAGTGTTATATCAATGTAGCATTATCATTCAATAGCTGTAGAGTAAATAAAAAATAAAAAAAAATGAACAATCATACACATACATAGTACACCCATGTTTTTACATGGAAACCCAAAGCGGGAGAAAACCCCGAAATGTTTTTTCCTATATGTCTTTAAAAATTACATTCATTGGAAGCACCAACTTCCTTTGTTTTCCAGTTTCAACTGGAAGGATGCTCCAACCCCATATTTTCTCAGGATACAATGTGAAGGAAGCTCCAACTCCCCAATTCTCTGGCTACAACTAGAAGGAGGCTACAACCCCCTCGTTTCTCAGGCTACAACTTGAGGGAAGTTCCAACTCCCCATTTCTATGGCTACAACCAAAAGGAGGCTACAACCTCCTATGTTCTCTGACTACAACTAGAAGGTGGATACAACCACCTATCCTTTCCCCATCCAACCTCTCTGACGTAGAAGTAGAATGATGGAACCACTATCACACTATCACTGTGAGATAAACTACTCTAAACTTGTACCAATCAACTTGTAATCAACCTGTAACAACCTATACCAATAGCCTGTGCCAACATGTACCATACATCAACCTGTACCATAAACAAATGCATCAACCATGTATGAAACCTGTACAAATAACTTGTCACAATAACCTGTCCAAACAACTTATAACCAACATGTACCACAAACAAGTGCACCAACCATGCACTAACTTATACCTCAACTTGTACCATCAATGATTGCATCAACCATGAACCAAATATGTACCAATCATGCATCGAATACGCATAAACTATGAGTCATCAAGATGTACCAACATCATCAAATATACACCTCATGTATGTGCCAACTCATCAACTACTTGTCTCAACCATGTACCCAACATGTACCTCAACTAAAAACCCTCATCAATTTCATCATCCAAATCTGATTTGTAACTCAGTAATAGACCTGGTGTATATGATCACATACCTACAAACCTTCCTTAACTTTACCAACAAGAGACTAGCATTTTCATCAAACTTTACTTTAGTCTCACATGACTAATTTTGGATTANTTTACATTGATGTGGCTAATGTAGTTATATATTGTCATTTGATAGTTAGATTGTAATTTCAGGGATTAACTTAGAATTACCCTTTTAGATGGTGATTAATGGTTAAATGAGTTTAAAAGTATTGACCAAAGTATAGGTTAATCTTGCTAAATAAATTTGTAATTAATGATTAAATCATAATGTAGCATTGTCGAATTGATTCGTAATTGAGGTTATTTCGATTGAAATTAATGCTTGATTGTAATGCAGAATTGCCGATTGATTCGAAGCTGATGTTATTTAGATTGAAAGTAACAGATATGGTGTAAATTAGAATGGTCGATTGGATTGTATTAATTGTTAATCAGTTGGTAAGTTAAAGACTAAATTATAATTTAGACTTGCTCAATTTTGATGGATATTCAATGTCAAAAGCAATTTGTAATTGTTGAATAGTTTAGACTTGATGAATGGGTTGGGTGGTTGACGAATATTTGACTCCCCTGGTAGTCAGCCTCTTGTGTGTCGTCGACCTTTTGTGTGGGGTGTGGGTATATTCTCCCTGTCAGTATTTGGCTCCTAGCGTGTTAGATTTTTCTATAGTCCTTGGTCTAGATAGGATGTGTTGTGCCAAGGTTATTGACACGTCTATCACTGGGGGACGACATGATTCCTGATGAGGGGATCATAGCGCGCCCTATTTGGATAGAAGCGAATGATAAATTGGTCGGATTCAGTGCTTTCCATGTGAGTGTTGTCAAGCGTTGTAAGTTTGCTTTTGCGCACGGGTTGAACGCCTTCATGTGTTTGGTTCATGCACCTTGAGGTTCTAGTCTTTGTTCATCAAGTTCGTTGCATTGGGAAGGGGATGTTGTCCCTTGGCTTGTAGGTGGGGTCATGTTGTGTCGGGCTGGTAGTTGTTTCTCCTTGTCTCAACACATGTTTCACCCTGTTTCTCCCGTGCTAGTGCATTGAGTCGTAGTTGCCTATTGCTTGGACTGNAATCTTGCTAAATAAATTTGTAATTAATGATTAAATCATAATGTAGCATTGTCGAATTGATTCGTAATTGAGGTTATTTCGATTGAAATTAATGCTTGATTGTAATGCAGAATTGTCGATTGATTCGAAGGTGATGTTATTTAGATTGAAAGTAACGGATATGGTGTAGATTAGAATGGTCGATTGGATTGTATTAATTGTTAATTAGTTGGTAAGTTAAAGACTAAATTATAATTTAGACTTGCTCAATTTTGATGGATATTCAATGTCAAAAACAATTTGTAATTGTTGAATAGTTTAGACTTGATGAATGGGTTGGGTGGTTGACGAATCTTTGAATCCCCTGGTAGTTAGCCTCTTGTGTGTCGTCGACCTTTTGTGTGGGGTGTGGGTATATTCTCCCTGTCAGTATTTGGCTCCTAGCGTGTTAGAGTTTTCTATAGTCCTTGGTCTAGATAGGATGTGGTGTGCCAAGGTTATTGACACGTCTATCACTGGGGGACAACATGATTCCTGATGAGGGGATCATAGCGCGCCCTATTTGGATAGTAGCAAATGATAACTTGGTCGGAGTCAGTGCTTTCCATGTGAGTGTTGTCAAGCGTTGTAAGTTTGCTTTTGCGCACGGGTTGAATGCCTTCATGTGTTTGGTTCATGCACCTTGAGGTTCTAGTCTTTGTTCATCAAGTTTGTTGCATTGGGAAGGGGATGTTGTCCCTTGGCTTGTAGGTGGGGTCATGTTGTGTCGGGCGGGTAGTTGTTTCTCCTTGTCTCAACACATGTTTCACCTTGTTTCTCCTGTGATAGTGCGTTGATTCGTAGTTGCCTATTGCTTGGACTGCATGCTTATGTTTGTCATCAGTGGTGAGGTAAATTGTTGTCGTCGTCGCCTTCTTTCCCTAAAAACAAAAAAATAAAATAAAAATTGCACATATGCTTCGCTTGTAGTCGTAACGAAGGGGTTGTTACAAATATATGGAGAAATATGACAAATGAGAGCTTGGAACATATTGAACCTAATCAAGGTACTATATTTACAGTGAAAATAAATTCATGCATGTTGTATGAATGCTACTAACCGTTGATGGCTTACAAACAAGAATGTGGAATTAGAGTCAATGACCACCCAACAATAGGAAACACAAATATACACTAAAAGCATGCAATACCCATTGAGCTCTAGAAGAAAAAATCCTAAACTAGACAACCCCAAGTACAAAACTAGAAAAAATGCCAAACCCGAAATGCCAAGGAACATACCCAAAATTCTAGCCCGAAGAAAAATAAAGTAACCACAAAGAAGGAATTCCAAACTAGAGATAGCACCCACCTACAAACAAGCAACACAAGAAGACACCAAAAGTCCACGAACCCCATCAATCTCCAACAGAAAATCTTGAAACCAATGAACAAAATATTAAACATAGAACAAACCCAAAATACTAAAAATATTCATATGCCTATTCAATTTCAACTATGCAAGTGAGGGTGAGGCTTAGGGGTTATTATTCGAAGGACTCACACAAGAAAAAAATGTACAAACTACACAATGAGAGTCTTGAGGTTTACATTAAGGTTGCTAAAGGATTTCAGGATTATGAACCAAAGGATCCATTTTACATTATGAATGAAGTAGGCAAAGGGGGAGAACCACCATTCAATGAACCTCAATGTCCAAGAAAACCATTTAATGCAAGCCCATGGAAATTGAATTCGTAGCATAATACCTACATAAGGCCCTGGATATATTGAATGCCCAACATCACACATGCGTACAAGATGTTCAGGTTGATTGAACACATCCATGTACTATAGAACATGAGGACAATGTCAACACTGTAGATGTAGATAAAGAATTTCTAACAAAACAAAATACATTGTAATACACAAATATAATTTTAAAACAAACATTAACTTAGGAAAAAATTAAATGAAGTCTTAATAACCCAAGCCCATCACCATAAAACCCTAATAGCCACCAGTCATTCAGTATATCTCCCACATGGACATAACAAACATAAGCTCATATTCCCTTAATAGCCCCAAGACCTTCACTATATTGTTGGATTACTAAGAGGGGGGGTGAATCCGTAATAGAGAAATTATCCTCTTTAACCACAAAATGCAAGTGTTATATCAATGTAGCATTATCATTCAATAGCTGTAGAGTAAATAAAAAATAAAAAAAAATGAACAATCATACACATACATAGTACACCCATGTTTTTACATGGAAACCCAAAGCGGGAGAAAACCCCGAAATGTTTTTTCCTATATGTCTTTAAAAATTACATTCATTGGAAGCACCAACTTCCTTTGTTTTCCAGTTTCAACTGGAAGGATGCTCCAACCCCATATTTTCTCAGGATACAATGTGAAGGAAGCTCCAACTCCCCAATTCTCTGGCTACAACTAGAAGGAGGCTACAACCCCCTCGTTTCTCAGGCTACAACTTGAGGGAAGTTCCAACTCCCCATTTCTATGGCTACAACCAAAAGGAGGCTACAACCTCCTATGTTCTCTGACTACAACTAGAAGGTGGATACAACCACCTATCCTTTCCCCATCCAACCTCTCTGACGTAGAAGTAGAATGATGGAACCACTATCACACTATCACTGTGAGATAAACTACTCTAAACTTGTACCAATCAACTTGTAATCAACCTGTAACAACCTATACCAATAGCCTGTGCCAACATGTACCATACATCAACCTGTACCATAAACAAATGCATCAACCATGTATGAAACCTGTACAAATAACTTGTCACAATAACCTGTCCAAACAACTTATAACCAACATGTACCACAAACAAGTGCACCAACCATGCACTAACTTATACCTCAACTTGTACCATCAATGATTGCATCAACCATGAACCAAATATGTACCAATCATGCATCGAATACGCATAAACTATGAGTCATCAAGATGTACCAACATCATCAAATATACACCTCATGTATGTGCCAACTCATCAACTACTTGTCTCAACCATGTACCCAACATGTACCTCAACTAAAAACCCTCATCAATTTCATCATCCAAATCTGATTTGTAACTCAGTAATAGACCTGGTGTATATGATCACATACCTACAAACCTTCCTTAACTTTACCAACAAGAGACTAGCATTTTCATCAAACTTTACTTTAGTCTCACATGACTAATTTTGGATTAGTCAACAACCCTAACTTGCAATAATCATAAATATGAACCTATAATGAATAAAGATATGAAAATAGTACACAATGTTCTTCGGTGTATTTTATGAAATTCCCCCAGGTTTCACTATGTGTATCCTCTCGGAAAAGGAGTTAGAGAAAAAATGACATACTTTATTGAATTTTGGCTTATTCTAGAGAGAGAACTTATAGAGCATGCCCTGCACGAAATATTTGTTGTATGGATATTAAAACTGTACATAGAATACTTCAAACTATACTCTAACCAATACATGTTTTCTTACTTAATTTGGATCTGTTATGAGGAAGTTATGACATTTTTACCCGAAATACTTGTTTTAGACTAGTTTCAGAACTAGCCATAAACCCTATTTTCCACTGAGTGTAACTCCAAAAATACAATGACCCACAAGCTTAAATTTTTATCAAAACTACTTGGATATGTTTCCTGAACATCCTCCCAATTTCATAGTCTGAATCATTCTATAAAAAAAATTATTGTGAAAATGGTGAGATGTCCTGTAAATAACATACCTTGGAAAGCATCATCAAAAGAATTTATCCTCCCTTGAATTTTGACCTTCTTTACTTCATCTTCCCTCTTAAATTCGTCTTAGATATTCTTTGTTTACCTCAGTCACTTTTATATATTCAATATGATCAAGGGTTATTAAAAATGAGAGACCCTTGCCTCTTATTTATACTTTCCTATAGCTTCCTCAAGGGGTTACCTTCTAACCATCTTAACCCACTTTCCTTATTTTAGGGCTAACCCACTTCTAATCACTTAGTAATTTCTCCATTAACTTTATTATTTAAACAATTTCTTTTGTATCCACTTTTACTTATAGTACACTCATCACTTCACTTTATTATTTAAATAATTTCTTCTTTGAAATCACTTTGACCACTTTGACATTTCAGGGCTTCTAGATGACTCATGAGGGTTCTCCAACTTCACATGGTCATAACTCTCTAACCGTGAGGAGTAATGTGATGTTCCACATATCACTAGAAATGGAATGACATGTACTATCCATCTAGAATAATAGTTTTTGCAAATATATCAAAGCTTATACCATTATTGATCAAACAAACTTGGGTCCATTACCCAAACCTTTGTGCTACCATACTTTCTTCAAGGGTTGACATCTATGAAAACCAACCCAATTGATCAACATATATCTCCCACATGGACATAATAAACATAAACTCTTGAAATAGGGACAAATAGAATGTTAGTGTCAGTACTTCATTGGCTTGTGCTTAAAGTTGGACTATACTCTCAACTTTGCTTGTAATTTAGACCAATCGGCCAGGTTAACTTAGTAATAGAAAGGCTTCTAATTATTTTTAACCACACACTTCTCAACCGTCCCATATCAGTTCTCATCATTTAATTTCAATTAAATTTAGAATAGGAGGAACACACCAGTGAGACGTTGCTCATGAAACTTGATTTATTGAGATAATTTGATTACATTTATAGTCAAATAGAGGATTAGATCACACTCTTATCATTGTGGATATCTAACCACCCACAAACTGAATCTTTGTTCTTGTGAAACAAACTCAAAAAAACATTCTAAATTTATAATGTATTCTAGAAGTTTCTACATTATTCTAACATCCCCCTTTAATGGAGAAACAAATTTTCTACAACACCTAACTTGCTTCTAAAAACTTCAAACTTGAGTTTACCAAGAGATTTGGTAAATATATCAGCCACATTATCATTTGTATTACAAAATATCAAACCAATTTCATTTGATTCAAGCTTCTCTCTCACAAAATGATGTTGTAGCTCGATGTGCTTTGTTCTTGCATGATATATTGGATTGTGTGACAATTTGATAGAAATTCGATTGTCACAGTTGATGCATGTTGTGCCATTTTTCTCCAATTTGACATCTGCAAGAATTCTCCGCAACCAAAAAGATTTATAGGTAGCACTGGTCAAGGCTTTATACTCAAATTATGTTGACGACAAAGAAGCAATAGGCTTCTTCTTGATACTCCACAATACAACCCCTGATCCTATATGAAATGCATAGCCCGAGGTAGATCTTTTATCAACAGTATTTCCTGCCCAATCTGAATAAGAAAAACCTATTAGTTCAACAACAAATTAAGATCGGTATACATAAAACCAAAATTTATTGCTCCTTTCAAGTATCAGAGTACTTTCTTTGTAGCTTTGCAGTGGCTCTCATAAGTCTTAGCCATGAACTGACTAATAATGATGACTGAGTATGCAATGTCTAGTCTCGTAGTGGTGAGGTAGTTCAAACTTCCCACCAACTGACGATATAAAGTACCATATGCCCCTTTATTTCCATCTTCATTGAATAAATTTGCATTCTATTCTAAGGGAGTTGACATAGCTTTACATTCACTCATATTAAATTTCTAAGAATTTATTTTGTGTATTTACTTTGAGTGATCAATATTTTACGAGGATCTCTCCAAACCTCAATTCCTAAACAGTAATGCAATTCGCCAAGATATTTCATTTCAAATTCTTGGGACAACTGACTTTTAATCTCTTCAATTAACTTGCATGCACTGCCTGTAATAATGAAATCATCCACATATAAAGATATTAAAGAAACATTTCCTTCTCCATCTTTCTTAACATACAAGTTAGGATCATTTTTTATTTTCACAAACCCATTTTGATTAAAAAAGGTAACTAACTTTACATAACATGATCTTGGTGCATGTTTCAAACCATATAAGGATTTTCTTAACTTGCAGAATAGATGCTCTTGTCCCTGCTTGACAAACCCTTCAGGCTCAACCAAATAAACCTCTTCCTTTAAATCACCATTTAGAAAAGCAGATTTGACATCTAACTCATGTATTTTCTAATTATGTTTTTTAGCTAAGGCAATCAATACTCTAATTGTATTCAATTTATCTACTAGTGCAAAAGTATCTTCGTAATCAATTCCATCCTTTTGTGAATATGATTTTGCAAATAATCTTGCCTTATATTTATCAATGCTACCATCTACTTTAAATTTATATTTATACAACCATTTTCTTCCAATAAGGACTTTGTTTTTAGGCAGTTCAACTAATTCCCATGTTTAATTTTTCATAAGAGATTCATATTCATCATTCGTAACATTTATCCACTCTACTTGTTCTTTAGCTTAATCATAGTTTACAAGTTCTACAACATTCATTACATGAGACATCAATGCATAATATTTATACCTTATAGGTAGTTGAGTTTGTCGTGATGACCTCCTTGGTCCTTTACTTCTTTCATCTCGTCTCTTGCTTGCTTTGTGGTGACACTTCTCCACTTGATGTATCATGACTGCTTGAAGTGTCCATGCTTCTTTCATTTTGTTCTTGAACTTGTACCTGTTCCTATTCTTGTTTAACCATTGCATATATTTTGACATGCTCATCACTATCATTATGCCAAGAATCTGCGTCAATCATTGTATCAACTCTATCTGCATTCTCATGAAACACTACATCTCTACTTGCAAAAAATTTATGTGAATTGGGATCAAACAATTTGTATGTCTTTTATCAGTACAATACCCAAGAAAAACACACTTGATTGACTTTGCATCAAGTTTTCTTCTCTCATCCTTTGAAATATGTGCAAAGGTTATGGATCCAAATATTCTTAAATTATTGACATCAGGTTTATAACCATAAAGAATTTCAAAAGGAGTTTGGAAATCTAATTTATTAGTTGGACTTCGATTCTTTAAATAAGCAACAATATTAATGGCTTCTGCCCAAAAACAATTATAATTTTTTTTACCTTGAAGCATACTGCGTGCACACTCCACCAGTGTTATGTTCATTCTCTCAGCAACACCATTTTGTTGAGGTGTATGAGGTACTATAAATTGTTGTTGGATCCCATGGAATTTACAATAAATTTTAAATGCACCTAATGTATATTCACCACATTGATCAGATCTGAGACCTTTAATACATTTGTCTGTCTATTTTTCAGTCATAGTTCTGAATTCTTTAAAATACTCAAATACATCACTTTTTCTCTTTATGAAATAGACCCATGTATATCTATATCTATCATAAAAAAAAATAAGAAAGTAGGAAGCACCACCAAGTGACCTAGTTTGCATAGGTTCACATACATCGGTATCAATTAATTCAAGTATATATGTTTGTTTTTTCTCTGTATGTATGGGAAACTCCTCTCTATGTTGCTTACCAAGTGCACATGCTTCACATGGAAAATGATCATTCTTCATAACATCAAGACCTTCCACCATTGTTTTTCTTTGCAACAATATCAAATCATTGTAATTGAGGTGCTCGTACCTGTGGTGCCATCACTCTTCTATTGACATTGTTGTGGATGTCAATGCAACATGACGGTTCATTGTCACATCTAACTTATACAATCCACCAACATTGGTACCTATGGAAACAATCCTGTAGTGATCCTGGATATCTTTTACAACACATCCCAACTTACCAAATTCCACTATTAGATTATTATGAGTGATAGTTGAAACACATATTAAATTATTTTTAATACCATGAACATACCTCACATCATGAATCTGTCTCAATTGTTCATTAGGTAATTTTACACTTATTACTCCATAGCCTTGGAATTTATGTGATCTATTATCTCGTAAGTAAATGTGTGTGCCATCAATTTTCTCATAATATTCATCATACCATTCTTTATTACAGGTCATATGAGCCCATGCACCAGAATCTATGAACCATGTGTTCTCATCATCAATTTTAGCAGACAATGTAGCTTAAAAAATAAACAACTTGATGGATTTTTAAATCCATCATTGACAGAAGTGTCTTTATACACAAAATTTCCATTATGTTTTTTTATATCTTTGATTTGACTCATCATTCTTTCTTCTATAACAATCTTTATCAAGATGTCCAAATTTGCCACAATATTCACATTCAATATTTCTCTTAACATAAGAATGAGGATGTGTCATACCTTTTTGTTTTCCTTGAAACCAACCTATGTTATTGTCCCATAGTTTACCTCGGTGTGATATTTTACCTAGTGCAATCAAAGCCAAAACTGAGCCACTTGAGTCTAGATCATAATTCTTCATTCTCTCTTCCTCTTGAAGAAGGATACTAGTCAATTCATCAAAAGTAGGGGAGTTTGTCTAGATGAAAGTGATGAAATAAATACTTTATAATCTTTCACTAAAACCTTCAAAACTTTTGTTACTAAATCACTACTGGACACCTTTTTACCAATGTCACCCAACTTATCACTTAAATCTTTAATTTTGGATACAAAATTTTGGATACAAAATTACTTATTCTTTCACTAGCTTCCATTTTGATAGATAATAACTTAGTCAATTCTAACAATTTCTATTTATGAACTTAGTCAATTCTAACAATTTCTATTTATGAAATGTTTTCTGATGGGCTAGAAGTTATTTAAGAAGATAATATTGCATGAGGCCATTGTCAATTCTTATCCTCCCATTCCTATTTGTTGTACGCTTTGAATTTGCTAATAAGTAATTAAAAACATAATTTTACAATCGTATCAGGTCATTGTCGATTTTGATCATTCCATTATTCATATCCACACACAGATAAAAATTTTAACGTTCAATGAAGACGTATTCTTGTTTATGTTTATATTTATATTTTTCCATCTTTGAAAAATCTGCTTGATCCACAATATAAATATGAATTAAATTCTTCACTTCATTATAAATATGACTTACAAGATAATCATAACTTAAAAATAATGAAAGTCAAATAGCCCATAACATTTTCCCATCATCATAATCCAGATATACATTCTTATCCAAAATAAAATATTGTTTTCCAAATAACACACAATTTACTTCTTAAAAGCCAAGAGAAATTGACCTTTCTCATCCAAACTATTCCTTATTATAAAAAAAAAAAATGATAACCCTATTTTTAAATCAAGTTTAAAATATATCAATGCTCATTTATAAGCCAACTAACATCTAGGATAGACAAGTCTCATTTCCCTATGACTCCCATGGATTAGAATATAGTTCACAGTACATTTTTCATTCAATCATAAAAGCACACTTTGTTCAACATTTATGCACAGAAAATATATCAACATGTAAAATACTTAAAATAAATGAAAAATATATTATAAATTAATTTAGATATATTTAAGTTATTAGATTAAAAAAAAAAAGATGAAATCAATGAAAGGAAGTAAGGTAACTTAGCAAGGAAACAAAAAAAATATATAACAAAATATGTATTAATATAAGCTCAAGAAATACATACTCATACCAGTTTCAACTTAAGGCACTAGTAAGTGCAACAAAAATACTTCAAAGCATATCATCATACCAGTTTCAACTCCAGGCACTAGTAACTTCAACAAAAATACTTCAATACAGTAGTGGTAGTAACCTCCAACTTGGGATCTTATTTTATCCATAAACAGATTCCCCTGTGATTATTACATGATGAAGCACGAATCCTGTGTTTCTTCTTTCCACACATACCAGACCTCACCGGGATTAGCACAAGGATGCTGGTACTGTGGCCACAATATTTCTGGTCTGCATGAACAAGCCGAGCATGGAGGACAACACTTTACTGGTCTGCATGAACAGGCCGAGCATCGAGAACAGCACTGTGCTTCGCACACATGACAACATTTCTGTCTGGGAGGAGCAGGAGGAAGAGCAGGGGTAGGGGCACGAGGAGTTGTAGGTTCATGAGGAGGAGCAGGGGTAGGGGCACGAGGAGTTGTAGGTTCACGAGGAGGAAGACGAGGAGGAGGCAACGTTCCAGCGTAGACCACTTCAGCGCACCTGAATTTCTTTCTCAGCAAGTTGGCCACGCAAACGGGATCCGCGTCTCCGATCACGGTCAACGTGCTCTCCTTCATATCGAATGACAACGAATCGAGTCCTGCAATCACCAAAACAGCGGAAGACATTCACTAAAAATAAATTAAATCGCAAGAACCCTAATAATTAGATACCTTCGATTTCCGTGACCGAATGCAAAGCGACTTTCTTGCATTTATAGCAATCAATCACGTGCAACCGCATCACAGTTTTCTGCAGATGAATCAATATGTCAGCAATATCAACAGAGAATCGAAGTACCCTAGACCTGATTATTACAAACACATCGGTACTTACATTCGCCATCGTCTGAACACTAGTGCGGGCAGACCAGGAGACTGTTATTCCTTCGATCTGACGAATTATACGAATTCAAGGGCTCTCAGGGAAAACCCAAAGTACACCATATACAATCCAGTGAAGCCTCTCAGCCCAATTTATCTATGGCGGTCGGATGAATTGTTAAAACAGCATTTGCTGAAACAAGCCTATGCCAATCACACAAAGCCGTGTGGATCACGTAATGCCTTGAAATATAATACCACCATTGGATCGTCGCAGCTGGGCGGTATGGCTAGACTGTAGACTACAATCTATCGTACCATACACAGTTGTTATACATTCACATAATTTAATAATTTAATTTACTGTAATATAAAGTTTTGCCAAATTGTGGTAATAGGATCAGAATATAAAAAGGAGAAAGACTTTCTAGTAGGAAGATGTACGACGAGATAAAGGGTCGATATAAAGTTTTTTAAAATAAAAATTACAAGCACAATATTTGTTTAAAACAGTGTGTTCGTAATATATATATATATATATATATATATATATATATAATTAATTGCGAAAACATAAATATTTACAAATATT
>JZKD02S2004241.1:34258-54198 GCA_000966675.3 Picea glauca | reverse complement strand
TGGACCCCAAGGAGAGAAATCAGTTAATGAAGAAAGGACCAATGGTTGAATTATCAACCACCCCCATGAATGGGAGCATGAGTCTAGCTATAGAATGTCAGCCCGAAGTACCACATAGATATGCAGACCCGAGCTTCCTTCTGACAGAAGGAACGTGATGGGTCGGGAACCTTCCAAGAGAAGGAAGGTAAGAGATATACACAGGGGACAACCATGAAAGAGGGGAGGAGAGAGCGCAAGCTCGTAAGGGATATGCACAGATCTCTCCAGGGGATAAGTAATAGAAGGCCATGAGATTAATGCAGGAGAGCATCTGATAAATCTCGTCGAGGCCATAATAGAGAGATATATCTGAGAGTTGCAGAGAAAGAAATCTAACCAGAAGCAGAACAAAGAAGGAGTCCTTGAGAACTGTGAGAGTTCCCTGGTGATATCATGGCTTGGCACGGGGGTGGAAAGAGTGATAAGAGTGATTTCCTCTGAGCCTATGGTAGGGTGGAAGGAAGAACACCCACAGTCATTCAGTTAGCAGCAACCTATAATCGATAAGTAATCTCCCCCTGTGTAATTGAGATGGAACTATGTACTAAAATTGGATATACTGTGAATGTTTCTAGAGATGTGCATGATTGATTAATGAATATATTGTATCCCTTCTATTTATTCTTGGTTTTTTAATTAAGCAAGTAAGAAATTATATGGTTCAGGCATGGCTTGTTCTCATAATTTCTTGTGTTCCGTGGTGGCTTAAGCCAGAGCCACAAACTGTGATTTCGTCGACCTTAGGTATAGTTTCATGTACGCATGACTACCCACCTATCGTCCTAAGTCCCTTGGAGGAAGGAGTGGGATAATCTTAGGAGAGGTAGTGCAGATATGCATAGGCTCTCTACAAGGTAAGAAAAAACCAAGAAACCACTTAATTCCTAGACCCGATGAAGGTGCGCAATAGTTGCATCGAAGAACCCCTCTATGTGTTAAGTCCAGGAGAAAGAGCGTAACGCTCTTCAATCCTTCATAACCGATGAAGCTCCGGAGGGATAGCGAGAGATTCAAGTATCGAAAGGGATTATCCTTTGTTTGGAGGAAGAATTGTCCAAGTAGTGTACTAGGCCAACACTCAGCAGAAGTATTGAATACAACCAATTGATTGTTGGTCAAAGTTTGAGGAGTGTGCGCAGAGAGGACTTGTTCTAAGTCCTAAATCTCAGGAGAGATAGCATCTTTAGAACAGGGGTTAGGCCCAAGACATCAAGCTCACAGAAGAATAATCCCTAAGGACCAAGCTCAGAAGTGACAAGCACTTTTTAGAAGCGTAGATGAGGTCCAAGAGGCAAACTTGTTTCAAGTTCGTAAGCTCAGGAGGGAAAGCCGAAGTTGAAACATTTGGAATCTTCCAAGTCAGGAATAAATCACAAGCTCAGGAGAAATATTTCAGTAGTCGTAGATTAATGGCAGAGGAGGACATATTGACCATCAAATCCATGTCCAGACACGCATCAAAGAGCATGGGAGGAGAACAGATCTCAGCCATCAGATCTGAAGCGCATGGACCAACAGTCGTTGGATCCAGAGGAAGATGCATGAGCCAAGTTCCAAAATCATCAGATCTATCCATCGGAAGGGACGCATGGTGAGAGCTCAGAATTTCACTGACTTGCAGAGAAAGAAGGTCAAAGAACATACTGTTCGAACTCATGATGTGAAAAATCGCGATTTGATCATAGCCATACATCAAGGAGGGTACGTGGATAAATTTCAGCACTTTGCTGACTCACGACTTGAAGAGGTCAAAGAGTAGAGTCGGGAGAATTCGTGAAGTGCAAACTCATGAAAAGATTGCAGTCGTTGATTGTCCCAAAATATCATAGCCATTGGCTATCCCGATATCATTAGAATTGTCCATTTGGAGGGATGAGTGGCAAGAGACCATCATTTCGCTGACTCTCAAGAGGGAAAAGTAAAAGAGGGAAGTCGTAAGAACTCGTGATATGTGAAATTTTGATTCTCTTGAGAGTTGGGCCCCAAGTCAAGGTGAATGGTCATATGCATGGAGGCCAAGGGAGGAGCTATCATATGTTAAGCTCCTTTCGACATTCGGGAGTCGGGGAGTCAGGGTTGGCTCACTTTCAAAGTCCCGACACGCGAATTCACGAAGAGATCTGGACCGTTAGATTCAGAGGAGAGTGAACCGTTAGATTTGGGAGCCTCAAAATGTCGACATCCCATAAATAGAGGATGTGAAGAAAGTTTTGACTAAAAGGTCGCAAGTCGGGAAATTTCGATTCGTGAAAGGAGGATCTCGGCCATTGATTGAGAGGAGTATAGACCATTGATCTACCACAGAGTGGATATCAGAAGATTAGAGGTAAGGAGTATTTTGACTTCACAAAACACAAATTCCTAATACAAGAAGGAACGAATCTAACCGTTGGATCACAGGAGTGTGTGGACCACTGATATGGCATTGGGATTTCAGAGATCAAGAGAACGAAGGTGAGATGTATCAGGGATTCCCGATACGTAACTCTGAAACACCTTTTGAATTGGCACTTGGTTTAACCATTGTCATAGTTAGAGGAACCTAGTGAGAAGAGCTGGCACAGAGAGAAAATATTGTTGATCGAAACATCGGGGATTATGAGTTCAGGAAGAAGGGAGTTAGGAGCGACATGCATGCAGAAATCGTGAAGTAGCGAAACATGATGCGCCTTTTGGGTGCTCAGCCGGTGGTCAAAGGTGGCGGTCACATGGAGGAGGATATGAGAGGAGTTAGCCAATGCTAATCTCTTGTCAGGAGGGGGCTATTGGGAGAATAGTGGCGGCTCATTCGCAAAGTCACGATACGCGAGAGTGCAACGCACCTTTTTCATAGGCGTGCAGTCATAGCCGTGGTCACGTGGAGTAGAGGCTCGTGCTTGGTGCTTAGTCACATAGGCGGAGTTTCATAAAAAGGACTTGTGGTTTTGTTCCTGAGATTCCAGTAGGGAATTGAAGAGCTTCTCCACCTCAACAAAGTTGAGAATGATCCTTGACCATGAGGTCGGACTGGTTCCTTGAACTTCCAAATTAGGAACCAGGAATGGAGTTCATGTCCTTTAAGAAAATAAAAAGAGAAAATTTTTATTCCTCATCATGGGGGTGTTATAAAATGGTATCAAAGCATGGTTACAACACTTGGCCTTCTTGGGCTCATGCAAGAGTCACATAAAGAGGTATTGTTATCTTCATTTACTCCTTGAGGAGAAGGACTACAGATTGAACTGGTGAGTTTAGGAATTCTTGTTGAATTCAAAAAAAGAATTTATTTAGCCCTTTGTCAAAGTGATAAATACTCTTACCAGAGTAGGAATATGCCAATTATCATTTATAATAAGACTTGAATGTGGATAGATAAAGGTGGCAGGGTTCTGTCAAGGGTAGTTGAAGCCTGAAAGTTGGATGACCTGATGTTAGTGACACTACCTCTAAGCATGGGCAGTTGGAACATTAGGCATTGATGATGGTTGGTTATATAATGGCTAATACCTTTGTGGGATTAAAGGAATCTGATAGGATTAGGTAGGATCCTTGGCAGTATAATTACTGCTCTATATTAAACTCGGATTATATAACGCCTCATGACCAGGGGAAAGGTGATATGGGTAAGTCCTATAGAAGTTGAGGCAAGAAGGTTTTTCTTGCCAATTTTTATAGTATAAAAGGGAAAGTGGCCCTGGTTGGTTATTTCCTTGAGAAAAGGCAACATTAGTATGAGTTATAACTGTGAGATTAGTCATGTAAGAGACTGTAATATCTAACTAAAAGAACACTCATGATAAAACTAAGCTAGTATGATGAATAATTAGTTGTGTGTGTATTCTTGAGTGCATGGATTTAATGCATTATGAAGATTCTTGATATGAAGACTGATATTAACACTAGTTAGGTACGAATGATATTAAATGTTCAAGTGATGCACATGTATGATGTAAGAGTATAAGTATACTAAAATCCCAATATGGTTGCCCTGATAAGTGAAATGTGAGGCAAGCATAGCACTTGCCAAGATTGAATGAATACCATTGATGCATGGTTGACTCCATTATGAAGAGTCATGGAAGTTATGTTTTGAATGATAGGTTAAGGGGAATGTACTCCATCTCCCCAAGAAAATCTGGTACAAATAAATGAAAGAGTAAACGAGCAAGGATGCTCTATTGTCATGATAAGAGGCAAATGATTATGCCTTTGGGGATTGCATGAGAATGATTGTAAACAATCATGAGTTGAATGATTTTAAAGTAGATATGTATGTAGGCTATGAAATATACCTATGGCAACTGCACATAGGCTTATGATTATGAGTATACCTAAGTACATCATGGATGTAAGTTATCAAAAACTAGAATATGTGTGGATGCATAATCAGGAATGCATGTCAGAAATGTATGTTTATGTCCCTTAAAGAATGCTTATTAACAAGTTGAAGATAATTCAAGCTTAAGGCCATCACAAATAGTGATGGATATGCAATAAGGAAGTTGCATGTTGAAGGAGTTCCCTATGGTGGAACTGTGTGAAGACTCTGTCACGAAAACAAGGTCACAACCTTAATGCCTATTGAGAATTAAGCAGTAAACCACAAGATTCTATATATATATATATATATATACCAGAATCATGGATTACATTATATATATATATATATATATATATACCAGAATCATGGATTACATTTTGAAAAACATCACATAATGAGTAGAAGACTAATAAATGAATAGTGACCATCTCAATGACCGAATGGTAATGTGCTAGATGCACAGGTTCATGATCCATTATGAACAAAAACATTTCTATTAAAGAATATTGTTGTGTTCCAAAAAGGGTTAGGGTGAGGCCTAACCAAGGCTACTCAGGAAAAGAGAAAAAAGATCACAATAAAAAGTAGATTGCATAAGTAAAGGAGGAACACTTTCCTCACCCTAAAAACCCTAAATTGTTTAACATAGTTGTAGGATTAAGAGGGAAGTTGTGGAAACTGGTATAGTTGAAAAAAGGCAAGTAAAACCTCTGAGTATGATTAGATGAATAAATGAGTACGTTTAACTGATTAGACTTGGTTGAAGCCATGATAAAGAAAAGGCGGTGAGGCCTTAGAGATAATTCAACTGGGTTGAAAAGTCCCAGGCAGCGTGGGAAGAGATGGAAGAAGGGGAGAGTCCTCAACTCTTCCTTGCTGAGTATTATGTTTTCTCTTGGATGAGAAAACTGATTTAATAATAAAAGTAAATGTTTTGACACCATAGTGATAAGGATTGTATGGATGAAGTTACAATCGAAATATGTTATGTTGCACGTGTGGAAACATTTGAGGATAATGTGATGAAGTGCATAAAGATATGCTAGGACATTTTGAAGATGTTTTATGAATTTGAATGTTATGATACATGCATTTGGTTTAATATTACAACTAATGTAATTGTGACTATGATGATGCATACTATGTATAGGAAGGAATTGGAGCTATTGAGGAAGACAATTGCCAATGATGGGTAACCTCAAGAAAATGGTGACCGTGGGAAGGTTGCGGTCGAAATATTGTTGATAGGACTATGAGTGCTAGTAGCCAAGAAAAAAAATATTAGAAAGAGAGTTCTAATAGCCAAGAACATGTATAAAAATGTCCATGCTTATGTGGCTCAGGGTATGAAAGGATCCGGGTGAGAATCCCTTCCAAACTATTTTATTATCTCATGATATACATGAAATTTGAGAGGGCAGTTGTATGCCATGGATACCCAAATAGGGTATGATTCGGGAAGAAGAAACTGAATGTTGGAGGTGTGAACATCTGTAGTGAAGACTAATTGTATGATGCAACAACATTTGAACCAAATGATATATGTTGACTCAAAAGGTCAAAAACCTTTACTAAGATAATTTCTTGGGTGGCCATGAGTGTTGGAAATAAGGTTATTAATGAAGGAAGAATGCTTAAAGGCATTCATGTGAAACTGTTGAGTTTCATGTGTATTGATTTGGGAACATGATCGGCCTATAGCAGGTAGTATGCTCCTGCTATAAGAACGAAATAAAATGAATAAAACATACAAGGAAAAGTTTGGCTAAATCCCAACACATCATGGCCAAGAATCAGTCATAAAGTGTAAAAAAATTGAAATCAATGCATGAGTGCATTGGGTATGAATGTGTCCATGAATACTGGAACATTTGTTAAACCCTTTGAAATGTTGAATTATGTTTTGAAAGGCATGGTATCTTGAAATGAGGCATAGGCAAGGAATGGGATTCCCTTTTTATGTTTATATAGATGTGATGAACTATTAGTATGCATGGTTTTGAATATAGATGTATATATACATGGATGCATGAGAGACTAACAGTTTGTTTGGCTGTGAAAAGAATGAATTGTAGGGAGAAAAAGGGTCTTGGATATGGCAGTATTGTAAGCCCATAATGAAGTCCGATTTCCTGTAGAGCCAAACTGCAGGAATGGTATTTCCCTTTTTGAGAAAGTGAAATTGATTGTTAGTATGCACAACTCTGAAATTTTTTTCACGACGTTATAAAGGTGTAGTAAAATATATGTGCATGGGAAGCTAACAATTTGTGTGGTTGATTGAAGTTGAAGGTGCAGGAAGCAAAGGAGTCTTGGATATGGAAGTGTTGTAAGCCCATAAGGAAGATCAATTACTTGTTGAGCCAAACCTCTATGGGAAGGAAAGTCCCATAATTATGAATCTGGTTCCTGTACGGAACAAAAATGAAAACAAAATATGGAATTTGGAAATCTGTGGGTGACAGATTTACAAGAAAAGTTTTGAATTTAAAATTTATGATGATGTCTCATGAATTTATGTATGCTTGTGATGCAGGTGAAAAGAAAGATTTTTCCACAAAGGATAGATGATGAACAATGGATACTACTGAGCCATGAAAACCCTATGATATTCCATGATCACATGAAATATATTGTGTTGAGGTAATACAAGACGGAGATATGCCTCGACAAAGAACATTTGAGGGATGCGTCGACTGTTAGACTCGATAGAGTCTCTGAAATTATTTTTGTGTGAGAAAACCTTGGTAGGGAAAGATGAGTCACGCTAGGGACTGTATAGCAGTGAAGGGGATGCCTAATCCTAGGCCTAGAAGGTGATTGAATGCAAGGAAGAGGAGACCTTAATAGTTCTTGTAAACTATTGGGATCATGCACACGGTGGGTAGTTCTTCCTGTGTGAGAAAACCTTGGCAAGGAAAGATAGATCACCCGATAGACTGTATAGCAGTGAAGGGGATGCCTGAGCCTGGGCCTAGAGGCTGAGTGACCGCAAGGAAGATGAAACCTTTAGAGTATTGTAAACTATTGATTGGGACCATGCACCCAATGGGTATGTAAAAACGATGAGATTGGATAGCAAAACAACCATATGGATACAAATCCACAAGCTGCATAGATGATTATTGTCCTAAGATTATGAAAATTTTCCTAGAAATTTTTATACAATGTTTTCGTATAAGACTATGATTAACGTTCTTGTTTTCCAAGAATTATTGAAAGCAGGTGACCAAGATTAAGGGTCTGAAAAAGAACCTGACCAAGAAATAATGATCAAGATTTCTGAAACAACTAAATGAGAAAGGCATGACAAGTGTTTTTGAGAAAGAACACTGAGGACAGTGTTCCTTTAAGGGGGAGGGAATTGTAACACCCTATTTCCCCTAGCTTGTAATTAATCATAAAATAATATTTCCATGTCGAAGCATGTAGACAATGTAAATGTATTATTGTTTGAGTTGCCAATAACTTACTGTGGGGGTAAAGCCTTGAAATTACTGGCCATGATATCACTAGAGGAAGAATGTGAAAAAATATACAAGAGGGTTCATTATATAAAATAACCTCAAATTTCCCTTGATGAGAATGATAAACCTCCTTTGGACCCCAAGGAGAGAAATCAGTTAATGAAGAAAGGACTAGTGGTTAAATTATCAACCACCCCCATGAATGGGAGCATGGTCTAGCTGTAGAATGTGAGCTCGAAGTACCACAAACATTTTCATATCTGAGCTTCCTTCTGACAGAAGGATGATGATGGGTCGAGAACCTTTCGAGAGAAGGAAGGTAAGAGATATACATGGGGGCCAACCAAAAAAGAGGGGAGGAGAGAGTGCAATCTCATAAGGGGGATGCACAAACCTCTCTAGGGGATACAAAATAGAAGGTCGGGGGAGAGCATATGATAAGTATCGTTGAGGCCATAAAAGAGAGATATATCTGAGAGTTGTAGAGAATGGAATCTGAGTAGAAGCAGAACAAAGAAGGAATCCTTGAGAACTATGAGAGTTCCTTGGTGATATCATGTTTGGCACAGGGGTTGCCAAAGTGCTAAGAGTGATTTCCTCTAAGCCTATGGTAGGGTGGAAGTATGAACACCCGCAATCAGTTAGTTGGCGATAACCTGTAATAGATAAGTATTCTCCTACCCTATGTAATTGAGCTACAACTGTGTACTGAAATTGGATATACTGTGAATGTTTTCAGAGATGTGCATGATTGCTTAATGAATATACTGTATCCCTTCTATTTCTTCTTGCTTGTTTAATTAATCAAGTAAGAAATTATATGATTCGGGCATGGATTTTTCTCATAAATGCTTGTGTTATGTGGTGGCTTAATCCAGACCCATGAATTGTGAGTTCGTTGACCTTAGGTATAGTTTCATGTATGGATGAATACCCACCTATCGTCCTGAGTCCCTTGGAGGATGGAGTGGCCTAAGCTCAGGAGAGGTAGTGCAGCTATACATAGGATCTTTGCAAGGTAAGAAGAAACCCATGAACCACTTAAGTCCTAGACACGATGAAGGAGAACAATAGTTGCACTGAAGAACCCCTCTCTGTGTTAAGTTTAGGAGAAAGAGTGTAACGCTCTTAAATACTTCATAACCGACAAAGCTCAAGAGGGATATCGAGAGATTCAAGTATATAAAGGGAGTATCCTTCATTTGGAGGAAGACCTGTGCAAGTAGTGCACTAGGCCAACACTCATCGAAAGTATTAAAGACAACCAATTGAGGGTTGGTCAAAGTTCGAGGAGTTTGCATAGAGAGGAATTACTACAAGTCCTAAATCTTAGGAGAGATAGCGTCTTTAGAACGCGGGTGAGTCTCAAGACATCGAGCTCATAGAAGAAGAATACCTAAGGACTAAGCTCATAAGAGACAAGCGTGTTTTAGAAGTGCAGATGAGGTCCAAGAGCCAAACTTGCTTCAAGTTCATAAGCTCAGGAGGGAAAGTGGAAGTCAACACCATACATCAGGGCTCATAGGAAGTAAACCGAAGGTTGAGACCTTTGAAACATTTGGAATCTTCCAAGTCAGGAAGAAATCACAAGATCAGGAGGAAGAGTTCACCAGTCGTAGATCAATGGCGGAGGAGGACATCTAGACTGTCAAATCCATGTCCAGACACCCATCAGAGAGTGCAGGAGGAGAAAATATCTTAGCCATCAGATCTGAAGCATGTGGACCAACAGTCATTGTGTCTGAAGGAAGGTGCATGAGACAAGTTATGAAATCATTAGAGTCGTCCATCGGAAGGGACGCATGTAGAGAGCTCATCATTTCGCTAACTCGTAGAGAAAGAAGGTCAAAGAACATACTATTCAAATTCACGATGTCTGAAATCATGATTTGATAATAGCCTTCCATCAAGGAGGGAATGTGGCAAAAGCTCAACATTTGTTAATTCGTGACTTGAAGAGGTCAAAGAGTCGAGTCGGGAGAATTCGTGAAGTGCAAACTCACGAAAAAGATCACAACCATTGATCATCTCGAAAGCTCATAGCCATTGGCTATCCTGATATCATCAAAATTTTCCATTTGGAGGGACACGTGGTGAGAGACCAACATTTCACTGACTCGCAGGATGAAAAAGTCAAAGAGGGAAGCCATGAGAACTCACGATACATGAAATTCCAATGCTCTTGAGAGTTCGGCCCTGGGTCACGATGAATGGTCACATGGATGGAGGCCAAGGGAGGATCTAGCATTCGTTAAGATCCTTTTGGCATTCGGGAGTCGGGGAGTCAGGTTTAGCTCACTCAGAAAGTCTCGATATGTGAATTCATGAAGAGATCTGGACCATTAGATTCAGAGGAGCGCGAATTGTCAGATTTGGGAGCCTTGAAATGTTGGCATCCTGAAAGTCAGGGATGTGAAGAAATTTGTTACTAAAAGGTCACAAGTCATGAAATTCTGATTCGCGAAAGGAGGATATCGAGAAATCAGGTATCAGAAGATCAGAGGTGAGGACTCTTTGGACTTCATTAAACACAAAGTCCCAATACAAGAACCAACAAATATGAATGTTGGATCGCGGGAGCGTGTGGATCGTTGATCTGGCGTCAGGGTTTCAAAGATCGGGTGAATGGAGGTGAGTCGTATCAGGGATTCCCGATACCCAAAATTTGAGAACACTTTTGGAATCAACACTTGTTTTAGCCATCTTCATAGTTAGAGGAACCTAGTGAGAAGATCTAGCGTCGAGAGAAAATATTGTCGATAGGAACATCGGGGATCCTAAGTTCGGGAAGAAAGAAGTTAGGAGTGACTCGCATGCATAAATCTCGAAGTCGTGAAACACGATGCACCTTTTGGGGGCTCATTCGGTGGTCATAGGTTGTGTTCATGTGGAAGAGGATACAAGAGGAGCTATCCAGTGCTAATCTCTTTTCTGTAGTCGGCTATCGGGAGAATTGAGGTGGCTCATTCGCAAAGTCCTGATACACGAGAGTGTGATGCACCTTTTTCATAGGTGTGTAGTCATAGCCTTGGTCACTTCTAGTCACATAGGTGGAGTTTCATAAAAAGGACTTGTGGTTTTGTTCATGACATTATAGCAGGTAATCGAAGAGCTACTCCAACTCAACAGAGTTAAGAACAATCCTTGACTAGGAGGTTGGACTGGTTCCTTGACCTTCCAAATTAAGAACCAGGAATGGAGTTCCTATCCTTTAAGAAAATCAAAAGAAAAAATTTTTAGTCCTCATCGTGGGGGTGTTACAAAATGGTATCAGAGCATGGTTACAACACTTTTCCTGCTTGGGCTCATGCACAAGTCACATAAAAAGGTATTTTTATCTGCATTTACTCCTTGAGGAGAAGGACTGCAAATTGAACTAGTTATTTTAGGAATACTTGTTGAATTTAGCATGTTAGCATCAGAAGTCACTCCTGGATTGCAACAGGAGTAGAGCCTGACACCCATCAATTATGTCACAATTTGTTTATCAAGGGTGATCGAAAGAGAGAAAACTCATAATGATACTGTTTTAACTCAGAATCCTGGACCGAACTATGGATGAACAGGCTAGGTCTTACTCTAAATTCAGTCAATAGGTTGTAGTAAGGGTCAGTAGGGGGAAGAATTCGGTGAGAAAATGGAAAGGTCTAATGTAGGCATCAGGCTTCCAACAACCCAAAGAGTAAGAACTTAAACACAAGAACTTCTTATATTCAAATTACAATAATACTAAAAGAAATAATAACAACATTACCATAAAACATTTATCATAACACAGTCACAATGATTCATGTGAATCAGTCAATCATGAACTCTTCCAGTATTAGATGGAAACAAGATGGAGTAAGAAAGTTGATTGTCATTAAACAAGAAGTTTCACATACATATACATAACCCGGGAAACCAGTGCTTCATAAAAAATTTACAATAGGGAGCTTAGCTTTACCATCAATCCTTACAAAATCTGAAAACTGAGTCTATATACTCAGAGCAATTTACCTCCTTGGCCACAAGAGGGTAGTTGAGCTACCTCGTTTAAGGCTTTACATGCGCATGATCTTCCTACAGACTGTACACGCAGCTTCTTGTTTGACACTACTTCAGACGACATGGCTTCTATAGGGACATTGTACATTGGAGTACCATGAGCTGACTACTTCTGACCCTCCCCATGCCTTCCATTTATTGGTTGAGCTGAGGTCTCAACCACCTGCTCAATATTCATTAACTACTTCTTCCATGGAGGGTGGCCGAGACTGAATACACAGAGAGTGACCACATGTCATCTTTCCAAATCTTGGAGGCCAGCCTTCATTTCTTCAAGTTTCACTCTCAACGTAACCACATGGCCATGCAACTATCTTCAAGGACGCTTCAAAATTTTCCTTTTGAGGATTTCATCATGTTGTGTCAATGATCCCTGATACCCTATGTTGCGAAATCGCCCTGTCCAAACCAATGGCTTGATCTTCCCTTAGCATCGACGGCCATGACTTCCTCCTTATCCATCTCTTAGCCATCCGTGGTCTGAACAGGCACCTATATTTTACCTTTGGCACTACTTTCCATATGATAGTGGGTTGTGACCTTGCACTAAAACCAAAGGTGCTCCATGGATTTCGGGTATCGACGATGGGAAGGAGTAAACTCCTCACCCTTGAGAATCTCGATTGTCAAAATTGTGAAGGGGGCTACATCATGATGGTGCCTTCCTTACCCCTCGCTCATATAATCACCGGCTAGGACCATGGGCCTATGCTCGGGGGATTTCGCATTTCATGTTTCAGGGTTTCGAAATGCATTAGAGGAGAAACCCTTTTTCCTTTGAAGTCTCGGTAGCCGAAATAGCGACCGAGCTTAATCGCACACCACGTGCCCCCTGGTTGAAAGGCCTGGATCAATATTTAGACATGGGGGTCCTTCTACCCTGAACCCTCCACCGCGTGTATTCTAAGATTGGATAGTCAATATCACTCTCATTGAACAACCCTGATCCTTTCAGGGTTTCACGCATCGAAGATACATGATGTATTATGTCTCATTCTCCCGATTGCTCAACCTATGAAACCATGGATTTTTGCCATGTGTCCCCAGGGTGGATGGTTAAGATCACATTGGTGCTTTCACTTTAAATATCCCAAAATCCCCCTGTCCTCTTCTTTAGGCCATGCCTATCCACCAAACCTTGGGCCATGACCGCGGGCCAGGCTCCTGGGGCTATCGCATTTCACATTTTGGGGTTTTGAAACCCAAGGGAGAACTTTGTCCTCCCAACTTGCGATTCCCGACACACCGACTAGATTCCACCTGTCCCCACTGGATCGGACGACCTCAATCATTTCGGCGATATGGGCATTATCTCTTGCATTAAACCTCGCACAACTCTGTTGACTGCAATTACCTACCAACCATTGATCTGCTCCATCGATTGATCCTCTCCAATGAATACTGGAGCCGCCCGCCTGCTTGCATTTTTAACCCAAAATGGATTTTCTGCATGCTCCACATTGCGCTCATGGTTGCGACCTTGGAAAAAATGCATTTGATGGTTTTTTTAAGCCCCATTTCTTTGCATTTTACGTCGCAGTCTCAAATCTAGAGAGAAAACACCCCCCTTACAAGAATTGGTGTTAACAGAGAAGAAGCATTTCTTTAGCCCTTTGTCAAATTGATAACTACTCATATTGGAGTAGGAATATGCTAATTAACATTTATAATAAGACTTGAATGTGGATAGCTGAAGGTGGCAGGGTTATTTCAAGGGTAGTTGAAGCCAGAAAGCGAGATGACCTGATGTTAGTGATACTATCTCTAAGCATGGGCAGTTGGAACATTAGGCACTGATGATGGCTGGTTATATAATGGTTAATGCCTACTCTATAGGAATATGATAGGATCAGGTAGGATCCTTGGAAGTATAATTACTGCTCTATATTAAACTCAGAGTATATAACTCCTCATGACCAGGGTAAAGGTGAGATGGGTAAGTCTTGTATAAGTTGAGGAAAGAAGGTTTTTCTTTCCAGTTGTTATAGTTTAAAAGGGAAAGTGACCCTCGTTGGTTATTTCCTTCAGAAAAGGAAACATCAGTATGAGTTATAACTTTGAGATTAGTCATGTGAGCGACTGTAATCTCTAACTAAAAGAACACTAATGATAAAACTAAGCTAGTATGATGAATACTTAGTTGTGTGTGTATGATTGAGTGCATGGATCTAATGCATTATGAAGCTTCTTGATACGAAGCTTGATATTAATACCAGTTAGGTATGAATGATATTAAATGTGAAAGTGATGCACATGTATATGTAAGAGTATAAGTATACTAAAATCCTAATATGGTTGCCCTGATGATGAAATGTGAGGCAAGCATAGCACTTGCCAAGATTGAATGAATACCATGGATGCATGGTTGACTCCATTCTAAAGAGTCATGAAATTTATGTTTTGAATGATAGCTTAAGGGGAATGTGCTCCATCTCCCTAGGGAAATCTAGTACAAATAAATGAAAGAGTAAATGAGCAAGGATGCTCTGTTGTCATGATAAGAGGCAAATGATTATGCCTTTGTGGATCGCATGAGAATGATTGTAAACAATCATGAGTTGAATGATTTTAAAGTAGAGATGTATGTAGGCCATGAAATATACCTATGGAAACTAAACATAGGCTTATGATTATGAGTATAGCTAAGTACATCATGGGTGTAAGTTATCAAAAACTAGAATATGTGTGGATGCATAATCTTGAATGCATGTCATAAATGTATGTCTATATCCATCAAAGAATTCTTATTAACAAGCTAAAGATAATTCAAGCTTGAGGCCATCACAGATAGTGATGGATATGAAATAAGGAAGTTGCATGCTGAAGGAGTTCCCTGTGGTGGAACTGTGTGAACACTCTGTCAGGAAAACAAGGTCAAAACCTTAATGACTGTTGAGAATTAAGCAGTGAACCACAAGATTATACATATACATACATACACACACACACACACACACACACACACATATATATATATATATTAGAATCCTAGATTAAATTCTGAAAAATATCATGTAATGAGTAGAAGACTAATAAATGAATAGTGACCATCTTGATGACCGAATGGTAATGTGATGGATGCACATGTTCAAGATCCATTATGAACAAAAAGTTTGTTATTAAAGCATATTGTTGTACTCCAAAAAGGGTTAGGGTGAGGCATAACTAAGGCTTCTCAGGAAAAGAACGGAAATATCACAATAAAAAGTAGATTGCATAAGTAAAGGAGGAACACTTTCCTCACTCTAAGAACCCTAAATTGTTTAACAGAGATGTAGGATTAAAAGAGAAATTGTGGAAAAAAAAAAGTAAATCCTATGAGTATGATTAAATGAATAAATGAGTATGTTTAACTGATTAGACTTGGTTGAATCCATGATTAAGAAAAGGCACTGAGGCCGTAGAGATTACTCAACTGGGCTGAAAAGTCCCAGGTGGTGTGGGAAGAGTTTGATGAAGGGGAGAGTCCTCAACTCTTCCTTGCTGAGTATTATGTTTTCTCTTGGATGAGAAAACTGATTTACTAATAAAAGTAAATGTTTTGACACCATAGTGATAAGAATTGTATGGCCGAAGATACAATCGAAATATTTTATGTTGCACTTGTGGAAACATTTGAGGATAACGTGATGAAGTGCATGAGGATATGCTAGGACATTTTGAAGATGTTTTATGAATTTGAATGTTATGATACATCCATTTGGTTTAATATTACAACTAATGTAATTGTAACTATGATGATGCATGCTATGTATAGAAAGGAATTAGATCTATTGAGGAAGACAATTTCCAATGATGGGAAACCTCAAGCAAAGGGTAACCATGGGAAGGCTTCGGTCGAAATATTGTTGACAGGAACGTCAAAACCCCGCTAAAGCACTGTTGATGAGATAAAGATCAGAAAGAGAGTGCTCGTAGCCAAGAACAAGTATAAAAATGTTCATGCTTATGTGTCTCAGGGTATGAAAGGATTCGGGTGAGAATCCCGTCTGAAATATTTTATTGTCTCATGCTATACACGAAATTTGAGAGAGCAATTGTATGCCATGGATACCCAAGTAGGGTATGAGTAAGGAAGAAGAACCTGAATATTGGACGTGTGAACCTCTATAGTGAAGACTAATTGTATGATGCAACAACATTTGAACCAAATGATCTTTGTTGACTCAAAAGGTCAAAAACCTTTACTAAGAGAATTTCTTGCGTGGTCATGAGTGTTAGCACCCTGGTTATTAATGAAGGAAGAATTCTTAAAGGCATTCATGTGAAACTGTTGAGTTTCATGTGTACTAATTTGGGAACGTGATCAGCCTATAGCAGGCTGTATGGTCCTACTGTAAGAACGAAAGAAAATGAATAAACCATATAAGGAAAAGGTTGGTTAAATCCCAACACACCATGGCCAAGAACCAGTCATAAAGTGTGACAAACTTGAAATCAATGCAAGAGTGCATTGGGTATGAATGTGTCCATGAATACTGGCACAGTTGTTAAACCCTTTGAAATGTTGAATTACATTTTGAAAGGTGTGGTATGTTGAAATGAGGCATAGGCAAGGAATGGGATTCTCTTTTTATGTTTATATAGATGTGATGAACTGCTAGTATGCATGGTTCTGAATATAGATGTATATATACATGGATGCGTGAGAGACTAACAGTTTGTTTGGCTATGAAAAGAATGAATTGTAGGGAGAAAAAGGGTGTTGGATATGGCAGTATTGTAAGCCCAATGAAGATTGATTTCCTGTTGAGCCAAACTGCAGGAATGGTATTTCCCTTTTTGAGAAAGTGAAATTGATTGTTAGTATGCACAACTCTGAAATTGTTGTGATGATGTTATAAAGGTGCAATAAAATATATGTGCATGGGAAACTAATAATTTGTTTGGCTGATTGAAGTTGAAGGTCTAGGAAGCAAAGGAGTCTTGGATATGGAAGCGTTGTAAGCCCATAAGGAAGACCAATTATCTGTTGAGCCAAACCTCTATGGGAAGGAAAGTACCATAATTATGAATCTGGTTCCTATATAGAACAAATATGAAAACAAAATATGGAATTTGGAAATCTGTGGGTGACAGATTTACAAGAAAATTTTTGAATTTAAAATTTATGATGATGTCTCATGATTTTTTGTATGTCTGTGATGCGGGTGAGAAGAAAGATTTGTCCAGAAAGGATATATGATGAACAATGGCTACTACTGAGCCATGAAACCTTGTGATATGACATGATCGCTCGAAATATATTGTCTTGAGGTAACACAAGCCGGAGGGATGCCTCCGAAGATAAAGTCTGAGGGACACCTCGACTGCAAGACTCGATAGAGTCTCTGAAATTATTTTTGTGAGAGAAAACCTTGGCAGGGAGAGATGGATCACCCAAGGGACTGTATAGTAGAGAAGGGGATGCCTGATCCTAGGTCTAGAGGGTGAGTGGCCGCAAGGAAGAGGAGACCTTAATAGTTCTTGTAAACTATTGGGACCATGCACACGGTGGGTAGTTCTTCTTGTGCGAGAAAACCTTGGCAATGCAATATGGATCACCCGAATGACTGTATAGAAGTGAATGGTATGCCTGGGCCTGGGCCTGGAGGGTGAGTGACCACAAGGAAGATGAAACGTTGATATTATTGTAAACTATTGATTAGGACCATGCACCTAATGGGTATGACAAAACGATGAGCCTGGATAACAAAACAACATGTGGATAGAAATCCACAAACTACAAATATAATTATTGTGCTAAGATTATGAAAATTTTCCTAGAAATTTTTATACAATGTTTTCGCATAAGACTATGATTATGTTGAAGGAAAATCTCCCTGCGAACAGGTAGATCTCCTCTTGAGAGCTAGACTCTTAACTCTTAAGACAGAATATGCTTATCATGGTCACTGACTTCCTTTTAGATCTAGATAAACTAATGTATGAGGAAGGAAAAAAGAAGTACCTTTTACCGTTGTTTGTCCCTACACAGTCCAAGTTGAGCTCCAATCTTACGCTCCTCGATAAGCCCTGTAGACAAACAAAAGTACAAACAAGTTCCTACTCTATAGAAATAGATCTATCTATTAGAGACAAATTCATGTGAGATCAAACACAGATTTGAAAGAAACATGCCAAGCATATTATATTAATGAGAACAACAATGAAGAAAACTTACAACCATAGATGTGAGTGCAGCAGCTTCATCAAGTTCCCCTTGTCCAAACCCTTGCTTAAATAGTCCACGCACAGAATGTTGATGCTGCAAATGACATACCACTCATGAGATCATAAGTTTGGTATAATTCTCAATCTCCATTCCCCTTTCCTCGATGGAAATCCCTCATTATATAAGATTTGGAGACTTAACCACCATGGAGAGAATCTCTCATCAGATCCACTAAGAAAGGGATCTCTAAGATATTTAGGGAGAAAATATCTCTTAAGGATTTTGGGGAGGAAATATATCTAAGGATTTTAGGGAGGAAATATTTCAACCATCCATGAGATCCTCCACCTTCCCTAAAAAATAGGAAACCAAATGTGAGGTGGATCCTCACACTTAATTACTTTATTATTCATGAATATTAATAATAATTCATGTGCACTTGATTCTCACACTTAATCCATTTATTTTCCATGAATATTAATAATAATTCATGTGCACTTGGTATTTCTCCCTTCATGTATTATATCCCTCCTCCACATTGACTAGGGATTGTGACATAGGTTATTCCATGGTGTCAAGGTGTATGTGACACTTATACATTACTTTATGACACTTAGGGCGAGGTACCTAGGTGTGCAAATTTCATGTGTAATAGAATTCCCCCTAAAGTGTGAGGTTAGAAGAGAGAATGATGGCCGAAACACTTTACAAATATTTAAAAGCAAGGGTGTAGACTCGAAGAACCTGGTAGAAGCTGCACACAAACATCCAAAAAATATTATGACATGTTTCAAACCCAAGGCAGGCATACCTATGCTTGGGTGATCAAGACTTGCAAGATATGGACACCATAAAATACACTACGGATCCATAATTATATTGATAAAAGGTATAGCCACTGAAAATACACTGTGGATCTATACTTCCATGACTTGAATTGATCGTAGCCTCGAAGAATACACAATGGATCTACGAGATGACAAGACATAGCCATGAGCAATACAAAGTGGATCTATGTGACAGTATATGTGTCATTGTTCAATAGAAACTCCTTCGCAACCTCGGCAAAGTACATATCAGAGTGATCACTCAACCCAGGGTCTTCCTACCGATTCCGATGTAGTACGAATCTAACCATGTGAATAGATGTCCTAATGTCGAACATGGCAGAAACCACTTGATTACCGGTCAATGATGTAAACCGTTAACAAGGGCGAGGGAAATCACCATTGATGTCAATGATTCCCAAGGTACTCTAGTACATTCCAACGAATGTGAATGGATGAGATGAAGTCGAAAATCCATGGAATCATCCAATCAGAGGTCAATGATGTAAACCCATTATCAAATGTGAGGAGGCCTACCATTGAGGCATCTAGGTCCCAAAGTACTAACTGGTTTCTAAGTCTATTTCCTGGATAATGTGTTGAAGTCGACAGGAATAGACTCGTCGAAGGAGGGCCTTGATGTATCCCCCATCAATGACACAAAATAGACACAGAGATGTAATTGGTAGATCAAATGAACATGGATTGACACGGGTATTGAGACAAGATATTTTTGATGGCTGACTCTTGAGGTGGATACTTCCCTTGAACACTGAGGCACGACAACAGAGATATGACATGGACCAAAACTTGATGATGTAGTGGATGTTGTGACTTGCGTCAGGTGACCCAAAGGAATGTAGGAAACTCCAATGATTGGCTCAATGTAGAGGTTCATCGGATTGAAATGCATGCAAAGACAAGGTGTCATGTCCAAGGGTGACCATAAGAGTTACTTGGTGATGTTCTCAAAAACTGCTTGGTTTTCTTCTGTTAAGGTCCTAACCCGCACATGGGTAGATTAATGTATTCGGATGTAATAAAGGTCAATATTAATAAGACCTTTCAATAAAAGAGAATTAGGCAGATGTAAGAAGACCTAA
>JZKD02S2004241.1:14183-28527 GCA_000966675.3 Picea glauca | reverse complement strand
TGAACATTGCTATCTGAATCAAGTGCTATTTCTGTTCAAGTGCTATTTCTGTTACTATTTCGTATATCATTTCTGTGTATTGTGAAGATTATGCTGGATATTTTACTATTATTCTGTTATTTCTAGCATTTCGTTCCTATTCTGCATATTTTATATATCTGGTATCTTGCAGCTTCTTTCAAAATTTTCCCCCATCCAGATAGATGAGTACCTCCTTTTGATTTAACGAGATCGAGGAGGGTAATACATGCTCGATATAACTCACCTTCGGTAAGTTCCTCTTCCTTTGTTTAACGAACTGGAAGAAGTAAGGGTTCAGTTCCATATGGGCCTATCGATGTTTGTTTAGCGAGTCCAAAGACAAAAAACTCGAAGGTTTTTCATGACTATAAAGTCTGGAAAAATACTTAAAAGAGAACTCTCTCAGTTCCATTTTTGTAAAGTAGTCTAATGAGACTGAAAAAGAGATAAACTATCGCTCAACAGACATTTTCTTCAAATGCTTTAATGAGCATGAAGAGAACAAGATCGCTTGGCAATCTTTTCATGTTTAGAGAGTCTAAAAAGAACTTAAAGGTGACTCCAATGTTGTCCTTTTTCATAATGTTAGTCTCGCGAGGCTGAAAAAGAGATAAATTATCACTCGAAAGATTCCCTTTCAAACCTTTTAACGAGTGGGAAAGGAAGCAAGATCACTCGACAATATTTTCATGTTTAGAGAGTCTGAAAAGAGCTTAAAAGAGACTCCAGGGGGTTCCTTTTTTGTGTATCCATATAGGTCCAAAAAAGAGATAAAATCTTACCCAGATGCATTCTCATGTATTTACGAGCACGAGAAAGAACAAAGACTAAGCTCGGTATGCCCCCAGCTTGAAAAGCTAGTGGCTTAACTCCATAATGATCATCAAAGGCTGGAGACATGCCCTCCAAGATTCAATTCATTCATTGACTTTGAGGTTGTCACTAATTTCTCTAGTAGATGAGAAAAAAGAGAAGGATGGATGAAAAGAAGGTTCAAGAGAGGTGATTGTTTCATTTTTTAATGAGCTTGACACAGAGAAAGAACTATGCTCAAGGTTCCGGGTTCGATCCCCATATTGTTGTTTCATTTTTTAACGAGCTTGCTACAGATAGGAAAACTATGCTCATGACCTATGTTTCATTTTTTAACGAGCTTTCCACAGAGAAGAGAAACTATGCTCATGTCTTCTTCTTGATCATGGCTTCCAAGAGGATAATTCTCTGGAAGGACACCATGTCAAGGGACAAAACTAGGTCATGGCTTCCAAGATACCTTCGTTGGATGGAAGACAATCTGTCTAGAAGGAACACATGTCAAGGGCCGCAACAAGGGTAAGGAGATCAAGATCCAATAGCCCTATCGAAGAAATCACCATGTCAACTACCAGATCCAAATCATCAGAAGTTGAAGTCATTAGAGACAATGCCACGTAATTGACATGTGGCGGGGGAGATACTGTCTGCATATAAGAACCATTTAGGGAGGTAATCCAGTCAGGACCGATGAATGAAAGTTGATCAATAGTCACAATTCTTCCATCGTGAGGGAAAGATATCACACAAAAAAGAGTGGACACAATAGAGTTCATGGCATAGACATAATCCCGTTGAAGGAGTAAAGAGAAATCCAAGGGGTCTCGGACTACCATGACATCAATAAAGATAGTTTTCCCTCCCAAAGTTATAGGAAACTGAGGGAGGGTCCCTAAAGGTTGACCAATTCTTCTGTTAAAATCTAACAAATTCTGTGTAACCGGTGTAAGCTGCGGACAACCCAAAGCATACCAAGCAATAGAAGACAAAATACTAATAGACGCACCTTCATCTATCATCGTTTGAGGAACGTCCCGACCACAAACCCGTATTGTAATTTGGAAAGGAATGTGAGAGGGAAGAGGAAGTCTAGTTAGCACACCCCAATCAAAAAGGATGGCCTCATTACTTGGAGGGGGTTTCACGGGAGAAGGAGGAATTCCCTCCGACACGGTAGATTCTGTATCAACGAGAAAAACATGGGCAGTATCAGATTTACTCTCTAGAGGGAGAGTAGGATCGACTGATGATTGGATCATATTGACCGTGAAGGAACTCTTCAAAGGAAGATTGGGATTGACCGATGATGGAATCGGATCAACCACTTTGGCACTCTTCGAATGAAGGGTGGGACTGACTGAGGAAGGGATTGGATCAACCACTTTGGCACTCTTTCGATGAAGGGTGGGACTAACCAAGGAAGGGACTGGATCAACCACTTTGGCACTCGTCAAAGGAGGAGTGGGATCGACCTATTACATAACCAGATCAACCACTTTGGTTTCATTCTCCAAGGGGAGAATGGGGTCTACGGGTGGAAACGGATCGACCACTTTGGAGTCACTCTCTAATAGGAGAGTGGGATCGACCGAGGATAAAAACTGATTAACCACTTGGGTTACACTCTTTTGATGAAGAGTGGGACTGATCGATGATGGAACTAGATCAACTACTTGGGTTTGTAGTTCAATCGAGGAGGAAACTAGATTGACCACCTAATCAACTAGACTGATCAGGGATGGAACTTGATTGACTAGTTCATCAACTAACGATGAGTTGGGGGAAATATTACGATAACCTTTTGGAAGTTGAAGTTTTTTCAAAAGATCAGAAGCCTCATCCATGCAAGGACAAAGGTGAGAGTAGTGATCACCCTTGCATAACATGCAAGGAAACTTGACAGTTGTCTTCTTCTTTCCAAGCTTAACATCACTAGTTGACGGGGTATCATTGGCATGTCCAACAGAGGCCGATGACGTGGAAGACCACATTTCTAAGACCTTGATAAGACCAAGGAAAACCCTCATAAAGTGGTCACCCTTACAAAGACTGCAAGGGAATTTGGGTTTCAGATTCTTCATTTTAATCTTGTTGACCTCATCAACACTCCCAGTACTATTAATGGTAAATGGTTGCTTAGAGACAACATCTGATGTTATTGGCGCCTTGGTCCTTTTGAGGATTTTCTTCTTCTTCTCTTTTCGTTTCTTTTTCTTCTGATCAACCTGGCTACTTGATTTAGAGATTTCACTAGACAAAGAAGGAGAAATGGAAGGAGACTTGATGGAATAAGAAGGCGAAAAGTTGACATGAGATTGATGTGTGGGGGGTGAAATGACATCTAAAGCGTTAGGTGCAGTTGAAACATTGGGAGGATTCGGGATCACCGGAGTGGGGAACAACCAAACTCATAATCTGATGGTTAGTCCTGAAAGACTCTATGTGGCAATATATGAAGGACCAAAGTTTCCAAACGAAGGAAAGGTATAAGTTTCCCCAGGAGAAGGGGTTCCTCCATTGGTACTCTCGGGATTCGATGCCATTAACACTGACTCGACCTAAGGTCCACTAAGTAAAAAAAACAACACAAGCTATGAATTTGAGAAGAAATCAATCAAACAAACCTTCCTATGATGAAACCACTAGTTGGTGATGAAATCCAACGTCACGAGATAAAAATAGGAAGGGGCGGGGATAAAGTGGGTGGATCAGTTATGTTGGCGACCTGCTTAATGGACTTACGCCTCAGTGCAAGCTTCCACGCAGTAATTGTGGATTTACCCTCCAAGGAGCCCGAGTGAGTTTGACCAACGTTTGTTCCAGGTACAGTGAGACTTCCCTTCACCGTCACCTTGTGTGGGAAACTAAATATTATGGCTACTAAGGTCACCAATTCGTAGTCAGCCCCTGGGTGGGTATAGTCGATAGTCCAATTGGAATGTATGGGCAGGATAACAAGTCTGAAATCAACCCGAGAGGCTCCCACACATAATCGTGGGTATACCTTCAAGTGACCCCCAATATACGATCTGACCACTACAAACAGTTGAACCACAGAGGGATAATCTCCATAATTCACCTGAATGCGACCTCATGTGTAACCCCTGTGTGAGAGGGGGATCCTAGAAAGCCTAAACGACAATTGGATTTCACTCTACCTACCGCAAGATACTAAGTTTGTTTGATATCTTTGGAAAGTTATCATTTCATCCTATTCCAAATCCCTACACCTTAAACTAATGTAGGTTTGCTAACAAAGATGTAAAAAGTCTGATAAATTTTAGTTAAGCGTTGATTTTTAAGGCTGTTGTTACTCAAAAGAAAAATGGCGTGGACCATATGGTGTTTTGACCGACTCAAAAGCTATGCAAAGGGATTAATATGAAATATTTTCATTTCGATGAAAACTATGCTACGAGAAGGAGAAAACATTCATCATTTTAGATGCATAATGTCCCAAAAATGCCCGAAAACATGCAATTTTGCTACTTCAAATGCAAGCTAGTTTCACTACCTAAAATCAAGAATGCATATATGTTCTTTGTTTTATTATGATGTATACATAAATTAAACACAAAACCTTCAATGCTCCATTACTTTCAATCAGGAGAAAGAGTCCTATGCAGATGCAAAAGACACGAAGAAAAAKACTACAAACAAAGCACRCACTCAAGGTAGTGAGAACTGAAAGAAAAAAAAGAAGAAKCTTGGTCTAAYAAGAAATMAATMAAKGATCCTAAAACCAACAAGMATYCAAGGARTGCAATAAAATGCAGAGAAGAATCCAAAAAGAGACAGGGAGAAAGAGAAAATACCCAAATTGTCCCGACAAAACAAGCAACTAGAAAGAGCAATTTTCACATTTCTGAAAAGAGTTTCAAGCTCCAATCAAGACAAGAGGGAGTGATAAGCATCAAAAACAAATCCAAATAACTTCACAAACCATTCACAAAGACTGGGTAAAGATTTCCACAAAAAAGGTTGCAAAAAACTAATGAGAAAAAGGAAGAAAAACCCCAAGGAGGAGGGTGGCACTCCCCGAAAAGGGTACACAGAGCATTATAACACTCTTTCTAAGGCATTTAGGGAGCACTGGCGCTCTGATATCAAGGACAAGGGGCGCCAGGCTTCCTAGAAGCTCAGAAAAAGAGCCAAAAAATTGCAAAACATTCACCCAGAATGCATAAAAATTGGTGAAAATGTAAGTGAAGATGGGAGAAGGCTAATGGATCATAAAAAAATAGAAAAAGTGATATGAAAGGTGGTGAAAGGGTAGGGAAAAACCAAGGAAAGACAATAGGATTCCTTCCCCAGTGGATTTGCCAATTTTTGTTGAAGGAAAATCTCCTTGCGGATAGGTAGATCTCCTCTTGAGAGCTAGACTCTTAACTCTTAAGACAGAAGATGCTTATCATGGTCACTGATGTCCTTTTAGATCTAGATAAACTAATGTATGAGGAGGAAGGATAAATAAGTACCTTTTACCAGTGTTTGTCCCTGCACAATCCAAGTTGAGTTCCAATCTTACGCTCCTTGATAAGCCCTGTAGATAAACAAAAGTACAAACAACTTCCTACTCTACTGAAATAGATCTATCTATTAGAGACAAATTCATGTGAAATAAAACACATATTTAAAATAAATATCCCAAGCATATTATATTAACGAGAACAACAATGAAGAAAACTTACAACCATAGATGTGAGTGCAACAACTTCATCAAGTTCCCCTTGTCCAAACCCTTGCTTAAACAATCCACGCACATAATGTTGATGCTCCAAATGACATACCACTCATGAGATCATAAGTTTGGTATAATTCTCAATCTCCATTCCCCTTTTCCTCCATGGAAATCCCTCATTGTATAAGATTTGGAGACTTAACCACCATAGAGAGAATCTCTCATCAGATCCACTAAGAAAGGGATCTCTAAGATATTTAGGGAGAAAATATCTCTTAAGGACTTTGGGGAGGAAATATCTCTAAGGATTTTAAGGAGGAAATATTTCAACCATCCATGAGATCCTCCACCTTCCCTAAAAAATAGGAAACCAAATGTTAGGTGGATCCTCACACTTGATTACTTTCTTTTTCATGAATATTAATAATAATTCATGTGCACTTGATTCTCACACTTAATCCATTTCTTTTCCATGAATATTAATAATAATTCATGTGCACTTGGTATTTCTTCCTTCATGTAATATATCCCTCCTCCACATTGACTAGGGATTGTGACATAGGTTATTCCATGGTGTCAAGGTGTATGTGACACTTATACGACACTTTACGACACTTAGGGTGAGGTACCTAGGTGTGCAAATTTCATGTGTAACATATTAACATGCTTGTTGTCCAAGAATTATTGAAAGACGGTGACCAAGATTAAGGGTATGACAAATAACCTGACCAAGAAAGAAGGATCCAGATTTCTGAAACAACTAAATGAGAAAGGCATGACAAGTGTTTTTGATAAAGAACACCGAGGATGGTGTTCCTTTAAGGGGGATGGAATTGTAACACCCTGTTTCCCCCAGCTTGTAATTAATCATAAAATAGGATTTCCATGCCGAGGCATGTAGAGAATGTAAATGTATTATTGTTTGAGTTGTCAATAACTGACTATGGGGGTAAAGCCTTGAAATTACTGGCCATGATATCAGTAGAGGAAGAATGTGAAAAACTATACAAGAGGGTTCATTATATCAAATAACCCCAAATTACCCTTGATGAGGATGATAAACCTCCTTCAGAACCCAAGGAGAAAAATCAGTTAATGAAGAAAGGACCAATCGTTGAATTATCAACCAGCCCCATGAATGGGAGCATGGTCTAGCAGTAGAATGTCAGCCCGAAGTACCACAAAGATCTGCAGACCCGAGCTTCCTTCTAATAGAAGGAACATGATGGGTTGGGAACCTTCCGAAAGAAGGAAGGTAAGAGATATACACAAGGGACAACCAAAAAAGAGGGGAGGAGAGAACACAAGCTCATAAGGGGAATGTGCGGACCTCTCCAGGGGATATAGAATAGAAGGCCACTAGTTTGATGCAGGAGAGCAACTGATAAATCTCATTGAGGCCATAACAGAGAGATATATCTGAGAGTTGCAGAGAACAGAATCTGAGCAGAAGTAGAACAAAGAAGGAATCCTTGAAAACTGTGAGAGTTCCCTGGTGATATCATGGCTTGCCATAGGGGTAGCCAGAGTGCTAAGAGTGAATTCCTCTGAGCCTATGGTAGATTGGAAAGATGAACACCCATAGTCAGTCAGTTGGCAACAACCTGTAATAGATAAGTATTCTCCTACCTTGTGTAATTGATATGTAACTGTGTACTAAAATTGGATATACTGTGAATTTTTTTAGAGATGTGCATGATTTCTTAATGAATATATTGTATCCCTTCTATTTCTACTTGGTTTTGTAATTAAGCATGTAATAAATTATATGGTTCAGGCATGGCTTGTTCTCATAAATGCTTGTGTTTCTTGGTGGCTTAATCCAGATCCACGAACTGTGAGTTCGTTGACCTTAGGTATAGTTTCATGTATGCATGACTAGACACCTATTGCCTTGAGTCCCTTAAAGGACGAAGTGGGATAAGCTCAGGAGAGGTAGTGTATATATGCATAGGCTCTCTGCAAGGTAAGAAGAAACCTAGAAACCACTTATGTCCTAGAACCAATGAAGGAGCGCAATAGTTGCGTTGAAGAACTCCTCTATGTGTTAAGTCCAGGAGAAAGAGCGTAACGCTCTTCAATCCTTCATAACCGACGAAGCTCAGGAGGGTTAGTGAGAGATTCAAGTATCGAAAGGGAGTATCCCTCATTTGGAGGAATACCTATGCTAGTAGTTCACTAGGCCAACACTCAGCGGAAGTATTGAAGACAACCAGTTGAGGGTTGGTCAAAGTGTGAGGAGTGCATGCAGAGAGGACTTGTTCCAAGTCCTAAATCTTAGGAGAGATAGAATCTTTAGAACATGGGTGAGACTCAAGACATTGAGCTCACAGAAGAATAATCCCTAAGGACCAAGCTCAGAAGAAACAAGAACTTTTTAGAAGCGCATATGAGGTCCAAGAGGTGAACTTGTTTCAAATTCGTAAGCTCGGGAGGGAAAGAAGAAGTCAAGACCATACATCAAGAATCGCAAAAAGTAAACCAAAGGTTGATACCTTTGAAACATTTGGAATCTTCCAAGTCAGGAAGAAATCACAAGTGCAGGAGGAAGAGTTCAACAGCCATAGATCAGTGGTGGAGGAGGACATCTTGATCGTCAAATCCACTTCCAGACACCCATCAGAGAGCATGGGAGGAGAATAGATCTCAGCCATCATATCTGAAGCACGTGGACCAACAGTCGTTGGATCCAAAGGAAGGTGCATGAGACAAGTTTTGAAATCATCAGAGTCATCCATCGGAAGGGACACGTGGAGAGAGCTCATCATTTCGCTGAATCGCAGAGAAAGAAGGTCAAAGAACATACTGTTCGAAATTGTGATGTGTGAAATTGTGATTTGATCATAGCCATCCATCAAAGAGGGCATGTGGAAAAAACTCAACATTTCATCGACTCATGACTTCAAGAGGTCAAAGAGAAAATTCGGGAGAATTCGCGAAGTGAAAACTAGCGAAAAGATCATAGTCATTGATCGTCCTGAAAGATCATAGGTGTTGGCTATCCCGATATCATCAGAACCGTCCATTTGGAGGGACACGTGGTGAACGACCATCATTTCACTGACTCGTAGGAGGGAAATTCAAAGAGGGAAGCCGTGAGAATGCGCAATACGAAAAATTTCGATGCTCTTGAGAGTTGGGCCCTCGGTCATGGTGAATGGTCACATGGACGGAGGCCAAGGGAGGAGCTGGCATCCGTTAAGCTCCTTTCATCATTCGGGAGTCGGGGATTCAGGGTTGGCTCACTCGTAAAGTCCCGATATGCGAATTCGCGAAGAGATCTGGACCATTAGATCCAGAGGAGCGTGAACTGTCAAATTTGGGATCCTCGAAATGTCGACATCCCGGAAGTCGGGGATGTGAAAAAAGTTGTGACCGAAAGGTCACAAGTCGTGAAATTTTGATTCACTAAAGGAGCATCTTGATCGATGATTGAGAGGAGGAGTATATACCATTGATCTACCATAGAGAAATATCAGGAAATCGGGTATCAGAATATCAGAGGTGAGGAGTCTTTCGACTTCACAAAAAACAAAGTCCCAATACAAGAAGGAATGAATCTGACCATTGGATTGTGAGAGTGTGTGGACCGTTGATATGGCATTGGGGTTTCAGAGATCAGGAGAATGGAGGTGATTCGTATCAGGGATTCCCAATACGTGAAATCCCGGAACACCTTTTGAATCGACACTTGGTTTAGTCATCGTCATAGTTAGAGTAACCTAGCGAGAAGAGCTAGCGCCGAGAGAAAATATCGTCGATCGGAACATCGGGGATCGTGAGTTTGGGAAGAAAGGAGTCAGGAGAAACTCGCATGCAGAAATCCTGAAGTCTCAAAATGCGACGCACTTTTTGGGGGCGCAGTCGATGGTCACAGGTGGTGGTCACGTGGAGGAGGATACGAGAGGAGTTATCCAGTGCTAAGTTCTTGTCGGGATTCTACTATCGGGAGAATTGAGGTGGCTCATTCGCAAAGTACCAATACGCGAGAGTGCAATGCACCTTTTTCATAGGCGTGTGGTCACAGTCGTGGTTGCATGGAGTAGAGGATGGCACTTGGTGCTTAGTCAAATAGGAGGAGTTTCATAAAAAGGACCTATGGTTTTGTTCGTGAGATTCCAGCATGGAATCAAAGAGTTTCTCCATCTCAACAGAGTTAAGAATGATCTTTGACTAGGAGGTCAGACTAGTTCCTTGACCTTCCAAATTAGGAACCAGGAATGGAGTTCCTGTCCTTTAAGAAAATCAAAAGCAAAAATTGTTAGTCCTCGTCGTGGGGGTGTTACATGTTCCAATCAACCGATGTTAAGGATTCATCTTCTCTTCTTGTATATGACACTAATGATGAAGATGGTTCAAGCATGAATTCAACACCTCATTCTATTTATGATTTGTATGATGATGTGGACATGATTTTACGAGAATGTGACAAAGAGTGGGAGATATGTGTGGATGACAATGAAGAGGTTGATTTAGGGGATGAGAAAAAATTGGAAAACTTGTATGAGGAAGGTATTTCACATTAAACAACATCATATAATGAGTCAATTGATCCCTTGTGTGATATCACATGCCATGTTGATGAAATAACATTGCATGATTTGGAGAACCAACTATTGGTCATAGAGGAGAAAATTGTACAGGTGTTGATGAGGGAAAATGGTTCTCATAAATTTATTGAAGACCTTATGAGGAAAACCTATATGAAGGAGAGGCATAAGGGAATTGTATGTCCAGTCACTAGTTCCCAATTTTGCATCATAAAGGAGGCACTAGAGAAGATGAAATCCGATTATTTTCAACTGTTCATGGATAGGGACCTTGCTCTTAAATTTGTTGAAGATAAAGAAAGAGAGATTGAGGAGATTTTTTGCCATCTTAGTTTGGCATGCTCTTCATCATTGACAGTATCAGAGACTCCAACATATTTGGAAGTAGTGATACATGAGGATGTGAGTAGCACTCATGATTTGAGGGAGGAGCCTCTTATGTTGATTTCGCACAGAGAGAATTTAGGGTTGTAGTTGTATGAGGATAAGTTTGACATAGAGATTTTTGACCATGCACTTGTTTTTCATTGTAGGGATCATGAACTATTTATTTTGGCTCAAGACTTAGTTACAGAGAAGGTAGTTGAGCAAATTCCTTGTGGACCAACCAACAAGGAAGTATATGCACCAGTTGTTTAGGGGATTGAGTATAAGACATATATGAATACATCACTCTGGGATACAAGTTTAGTTGATATGAGTGGATTGATTGATAGTGTCACATATAGAGTATAGGGTCGTACATGATTATATGGTGATATGCAGTAGTATACAATAACATATAACGATGTATGGTGGTGTAGAATGGGTTTTTGGAACATTATTTATGGGGAGACATCCAGACAGGGACTTCATACATATCATTGAGTTTGGTTCACACATGATCGATGAGTGGATGGATGAGCTTCATGGAGAGGAATATTCCTTGGAGATTGATCTCTGGTTGGGATATCACTAGAGCAGGGACAGAGAGTAGGATACCTGTAGGAATGATCTCAAATGTTACCTTGAGTCCTTGGTCATACCATTGGGGTTGACCAATGCACTTGAAATTTTCCAGTCTTGTAGGTAGTGGCAATGGCATCTAGTGATATTTTATGATGCCAACAACATATTCAACGGGACATGGAGAGTTCACCTAACTCAGATGAGAGAGGTAGGTAGGATTATAGCCATATAAGAGTTGTTTCATTTGGTCAGAGCACAGGAGGAGATCCATATTTTATTGGGTTAGTTCACATAGATTCCATATGACAGAGTAGTGGATGGAATTATTAGCCACTACATATGTTGCACACTTGTATTCCCTCAGTCCACACTTAGGGAGATGATTATGAGGGTTATGTGGGGTCCACCTTCAACATGGAATTATGGGTACTTGTATGAATATGAAGAACCGCAGGTGAGAGGGATACTTTGCAGGGAGGTGTTTAGACTCCACAAATCACTTGAGTACATTGATTGGGATTGAGATAGTATATTTTTTGGTGTAGTTTGGAAAGGGCCGAATGGATTAGAAGGCACATAGTTGATTCTGAGTACTTGGTTTCCACTAGATGATGGCATGCCAGGGACATAGGTCATTTTGACTCTGATGGTTAAAAGTATGGTACTGCAACAACTAACAGGTATTAGGAGTGGTGGACTTCTAATTTGGTGGTGGGATCCTAGAATTCATCTGAGTGATAGATTGATTAAGATGAGGATGATCGATAGAGTCTTGACATTTATTGGTCTGCTTTATTTTTTGGATGACAGTAGAGGGGAGGTTGAGGATTACTCTATATGGAAGTTCAGACTCAAGGTTGGTCATGGATTTGTAGGCTTAGACTTCACTGAAATTCCTTCGTAGGGAAGGATCTAGGATAGTGATTTCATCCCCTTCTGGGAGTTCACCTTCGGGTTTCATGAGAGGAGGAAGCAGACTGGGCACATTGTTTCAACGTTGATGATGAGAGTGGGGTAGCATCATCATGTTGAGTCCTTTCTAGTGATAGCATGGGACCCTAGGATTTCAGTAGAAGATAATGCGACAATTGACACAGAGATGAGAGCCAGTTTTTTCCTCCATGAGATTAGTTTCCTAGCAGAGAAGTTCCTTGATGGGTTGATTGATTTTTTGCATCACTGTATGTCCTTATTTGTGAGTGGTTTTAAGGAGACCTCTTATGTAAGTACATTATCGAACCAGGCCTTGAGTGGAGGATTCTTCACATCTTACAGGATGGTTTGGGATCCTGGCATCATTTTCAGTTTCAGTCTAGATCAATTGTTAGAGTGTCAGGTCGTGATGTCATTTCTTAAGGAAAAGCAATCTTTGGGAAGAGAGAATTTGTCATGTCCCCATTTTTGGATTCCCTTGTTCGGTAGTGGAAATGACTTATGTGGCTTTTCAGTGAAGAAAAAGGGAGTCAAAAGGGGTTATTTAATGTCACTTAGTTAGGAGATGTTATATATTTAAAGTGACATTAGATTAATAAGTTACTTATTTAATATTAAAAGTGACTTTTAATCCTAAAGTAAAAGAAAAAATGGGATAAGGGCCATATTTGATTTAGTCAAAAAGGGGATAAGGGTTACATTTGATTTGGTCAAAAAAAGGGAAAGTTCTAGAAGGAATGAAGAAAAGACAAAATGAGGGGTAGAGCCTCACTTTGATATTATGATTTGATCTCTCATTTTGAAAGTGCTCTTGGAGCCATTGTTTCATTAGGGTTTAGAAAAACTCTTCCACTATTGTTTTAGTTTCAGTGGTGCAATATCCACCCTAGCTAGAAAAGAGGGGAATCCACCCAGGATTTCCATTGGATCCTAGACAAGAGGGGAATTCATTGAGGATTTTCATTGGAGCTTCAGTTGAAATTGTTTCAAGGAAACTGTGACAGGAGTCAACCCCACGGGTTGAATATAGGGTGTCTTGCGAGACCCCATGAGTTGGTCAATCTCGTCCCGCATGGCCCCGCTTGTTGTGCATCCTTGTCCAACGAGAATCTCTACAAATTGGGGTTACAGGCCTATTGAAGTACGAACGAACGAATCACAGTGGTATGCGTTTTCTAGAGCAGATTGATATTGCACCAACGAAGGCTGGACCATCTAGGAGAAGATGTATCTTAAGGAGATCTTGGGCATCATTGCCATGTTTATTGTTGTTCTTGTTAGTAGATATTGCAATTGCTTGGCAGACAGTAGATCTGTTTTTTTAGAAGGGCTTGGAGTGGTTGTTACAACCAATAAGACTCTTTGTATTTGTTGTGATTTGGATTTCCACACCATAATAACATGTCATGGTTATCTTCTCTATTCCATGTGTAATGGGTGCATGTGATGTATTTGACAACATCCCTATCTTGGTGACATATCTAAACTATTTGTAAGGAATTTCCAGCATAGTGTTTGATAAAACAAAACAAACAAAAATAATAATTTGGACAGCAAACATAATATTTCCACCCATTCTACTTGGAAACATTACACTTTGTTGGATATATTAAATCAAATTTAAAACTAAAAAACTATCAAAGTATATGGATCTTTTGGATACATTTAAGCAGACTAATGTACCTTAGTCATGGACAAAGACTTTTTGCTAAGAAGATTGTTGCATAGATTACATCAAATTTAGAGAACTATCTAAATACTTTTGGGGAGTCTATCCTAACATCGTCATTGCGAAAAACTTTTTTTTTAAGAAGATTGTGAATTGTCCACCCAAATTTTGAAGAGTCAAATCAGAACTAGACGTACCATCCATAACGATATAAGAGTTTGTAAAATTATGTTGCCTTCGAAATTCCTGGCGTACTATACCTTTCCACGGTGAATTCACACTCAACCAAAAATAGATGACGGCTTTCCTTACTCTTCTAGTGTAACTAATTTGGATTGGCCAAAAAAAAAAACACTTGTTCACAGAATTCTAAATTATTTTAATTATTTGGCAAAAAAACACTTGTTCAGAAAATTCTAAATTATTTTATTTATTATTTTCTAAAATTATAGGATCAATTTTTTTTTCTTTTCCTTCAAATATCTACAATAGTCCATCTAATTTTCACTCTGAACGATCGAATCAATCTCCATCCATTATTTCATGGCAGTGTGCAAAGTACAACAAAATTTTATTATCAATATATATTTTAAGCACTTTGTTAAATACTATCCATCCATCATTACACTTCAAATCCAATAATGCATATCCACCAAATACTACATAACAAGATGCTTAATGTTCACCATGAAATTTGAGTTCACTGATAAGACAACACTTTATTCCCCG